>CM053028.1:289302101-289355814 GCA_028564925.1 Lithobates sylvaticus | reverse complement strand
GACATGCTTGCCAAATTTTAATTTTCTCTTGCCTGGCCTGAAGTTTTATTGTTCCACTTGTTGGCTCCTGTTTGCTCTTTTACTAATTATCATGTTTTTATGACTTTTAAATGTGAAAGTTTAGGGACAGAACTCAGTGTTTCTACACTCCACTCCTCTAGGTGCACCACCATGTCCTGTTTTCTAGATTTTCCTCAGTCTAAAAATGACTGTGCCAATTACTAACAGTGAAAGTGACAACATCACCTGTGCCAAATTCAAGAAATCACGAAAACACATCTTGGGTTTGCGTCTTGAGGAGGATAGTTGGGAAACACTGCCCTAACTAATGTGAATTGTAATGTTTATGTGTTTTTTACAATCCAAAACCCAAAATTTGAAGGTGCTCCCAAATTGAGATTTAACATGCTTATTTCCCCCATGATCCGATGCCTAAAATGTGTGTAGTTCCATACATCTATTTTTGAAAAACCCCAAAACACACAGTGTGTCATCACAGGGTATCAATGGACATGTTTTGTGGGGTGCAACCCCTTCCTCATAACGAAAGTAGCTCAGAGGAAGGGGTTGCACCCCAAAACGCATCCATTGATACCCCATGATGGGAGATAGCATATGTTGACACACTGTGTATTTTGTGGGTTTATAAAAATAGAAGTTTGTAACTACACATATTTTAGGCACGGGATAATAAGGGACATTTAATTGTTATGCCTCAACGTGTACGTGGCTTCAAATTGTGGCTTTTAGAGGGGTAAGATCACCCAATCTGAGGAAGGCAACATCCACACAGCCTTGGGATACTAATGTCTCGTTTGGCCTTCACTTTACCAAACTCAAACTTTGTAAGTTACTGAGTTTGGGATGTGTATCTAATGTTTTAAAACCTTAAAATGCACATGCGAATGGGCTTTGAGTAAAATGTTTTTTAATAAACAATGTGGGGCTTATTATTTCATTGCTCAATACCACTGTATTTCGTAAGTTGTAGTTACAGTGACAATGTGCTCTTAAATGTGGACAACTCCTGCAATTTTTAGTCCTCCAAAAAAATTAAAGGAGTTGGAAAGGCATAACATTTTTGAACTTTATGCATTAGATACATTAAGAACAAAAACATTGAGTGTGTGTAGCAGACCCACAGCTCACCATAATAGTTAGCTAAAGAAGATAGCGCCACCTCATGTAGCAATTAAGGTACATTTGCCCTATTGGAGCAAGTGGGCAAAATAAATCCCATTTGGGAACAAATTAGACATATAAGAAGCACAGACAACAGTAGTTCAAATGAAATAAGAGTTTATGATCTACAATTTTTTTTAAATAATCAGCCACAATTTGCTGCTAAGCCATTGCCCCTCTGCCCACAAAATATTCCAGGTATTTCTGACGTAAATCTCGGGCAATTTGTGAGGGCAATCCAGCATGGGCATTTTCAATAGCCATCAGTATGCCCACAGACGGATGAGCTGCAGCCCCTTCAGCTGGGCCTGCCACTGCAGGGTCCACGTCACTTGGCAGCAGGGCCATCTTTAATATTGATTTTTGAATTTTTCTTGGGCCCCCCTCCATGCAGTTTCGCTCTCCACCTGCTTTGAGGCATACAATAAGTTGCAGCTAGACTCAAAATCCGTTTACTGAATCAGGCAGCTATTGCGATTCGTTGCCAGAGGTTACAGCACATGATTTATGCTTGTTGATTGGTTGCTAGAGATTACTGTACATCAATACTGCTCACTGATTGGTTGCTAGAGGTTACTGCACATCATTACTGCTTACTGATTGGTTGCTAGAGGTTACAGCACATCATCTCTTCACTGCCTGCACACCATGGACTGAGGAGGTGAGGGGACCCATTAATAGACAGAAAACTCCTAGGGATCCTAGGACTCCAGGGATCAGTGGCAGAGCTGGGAGGAGCGGTGGGTGTGATCAATTTCCAGCATGCCCCTTTATCTCCCCAGTGGGCCGCATTCGGTAAAGGTGATGGTGGATATGACCTTAAAGGGGCATGATACATATGAATACTGCCTCTATTTACATATGAATGCTGCCGGTCCGCCACTATTTACATATGAATGCGGCCGCTATTTACATATAAATGCTGGTATTTACATGTAAACACAGGGTCTGCAGATGTGTCATCTGTACACAATAGAGCAGAGCTGGGCAGCATTAGAAACAGAACTTCACACTGAGATATCAGGACACATCACTGGACTAAAACCTCAAGGGATGAGGGAATTTAAACTGGGATAGTTGGCAAGTATGGGGCAGCTGCTTTGGGCCCCACAATAATGACAGGGCCCAGGGCCAGCTGCTCCTTTTGCCCTGCCTTAAAGATGGCCCGGCTTGACATTCCTCCTTAAAAAATTATGTAGAATATAGAAGCACAGGACCACATGGTTTATCTTGTAGAGTGCCAGGTTGATTTGAGTCAAAAACAGCCTGAAACTACTCGATAATATGCCAAAGGCATTTTTGACCACCCTTCTGGCATGAGAGAGCCTGTAATTAAAGATTCTCTTCTCTGGGGTGAGGGTTCCCCCAGAGCAAAGGCCTCATCTGCCACAAAAACAAAATTGAGACCCCCAACATTCTCCTCAGCAGGTGGCAAGTTTAAGGTGCCATTCTGGAGCTGCTTGTAGAACTCTGTCTGCATAATCACTCCTCCATCATAGTTGGAGCCGTTCTTCCCAACATCCAAATACAAGAACTCGTAGTTGGCAGACACTACAGCTAGCATGACTATGCTGCAAAAGCCCTTACAGTTAAAATAATAGGAGCCAGAGTTGGGCGGTGGTAGAATCCGGACATGCTTGACATCAGTAGCACCACCAAAATTGGGAAAATCCCACTGATGGTGGAACTGGGCTGCCACGTCCTGCCATTGCTCTGGGTTGGAAGGAAACTGTGGATTAAAAAAAGAAATGACTACTTCTGTATAACATTGCAAGCAGATTTGACACAAACATGCTTAGCCAACATAAGGATACACTTAAATGAGTATTTAAAGACAAAAGTGGAAGGTCAACTTATTTGATAACCAGATTCTGGTGGCCCATTAGACAAATTTTAGGGGGGGGTAATGGGTAGATTTTTTGAACAGATAATCCTCTCCACTTCCATGAGAGCTGTTTGTATAAATAATCAGTAATACTTTGGCCAGCCCCTCCTTATTTACACTATTGGCTGCCCAGTGGACAGGTAAGAAGTGTCATAATCTAAAAAGCTGGATACACACTGTCCAAATTGCAGCATATTTTGACATTATGATTTAACCAATCAATATAATAGGAGACAAAAACTTAGTAAGTTTCTATTTGTAGGTAATCAAGCAGGCCCTTGTACTACATGGTTTGGTGAATGTATACAGTAATTTGAACACAAAAGAAGGATAGTGTGTATGGGTTTTGCAAAGTCAGCAGATAAAGTATTTGGATCTGTTGACTTAGCATTTTTTGGGGGGGGGTTCCAAATGAGTTTGGGCCCAAAAAATGGCCTATAATATACATGTAGGCCATAAAAAGGAGCAGGAAAAGGCATGACAAAGACATGACATGGAATGAGGACAAAGAGGACATTCACAGCATCTTACAATATTAATAATTATGTAATCAACAAAATAATAAATAAATACATTAACAAATACATAGAATGTGATCTTAAAGGTAAAAAACGTACCCTAATATAGTCCTTCTGCAGGACTTGAATGATGGCTAAGGAGGTATCTGGAATAATGACTCCCAGAGCCTGGGTGGAGAACCCATTCATAAACTTGAGGTTCTGGAGACTTCTCCCCATTACCAAGTATCGCAAGGTGGCTATGAGCCTTTGTTCTAGAGTGATGGAAAGCCTCATACATGTGTCCTGCTTCTTAATATAGGGGGTCACCAATGCCAAGAGTTGGTGAAAGCAGGGGTCCGTCATCCTGAGATAATTTCCGAAAATCATCCGGATTATTCTCCTGGAGCTCCCGCAGCAATGGCATATGACATAATTGGTCACGATTAAGCAACCAATTTTTGGCCCAAGAACACCTCCTGTTCCTGGACTGGGGCCAAAACAATAACTCCTAGCCCAATAATCACGCATTCTCTCCTCCGATTACACAACATGGCTGTTTGACGAACGGCCGTTCAGAAACTAACTGAAAAGTGCAAATCAACACTCACCAAATTCTACTAACACGAAATAAGCAGAAGGAGCCCAAAGGGTGACGTTTGAGAAATTAACTTCCTCTTTATAGTCTTGTAGTACTTTTAGTACATCACTACATTCGTGTTTTTGACCGACAGTTTGTGCACCGTTAGTATGCAAGACAAGATCCTCGCACACGCCCTTTTGACAAAAATCAGAGGCTTGGTTAGCCAAAAATCGTATCGCATGTACGAGGCTTAACACTGTAATTCTGTTATGACAGTGAACCATCATGGTACCACTGACAGCTTAAACTTTCAAAAAGTAGTACAATGATGATGGGCGTCATGTAACTCAGAAGTGGAGTGACCAATAGGGGATGGAGCAGAGTACCTGTGGGGAACAGTGTCAATAAGAAGTGAATAATGCAGTGAAAACTACACTTTTTATTTCTGTAGATGTTAGGGATCTTATGGTAAAAATTTATTTTAGAAGCTGGAGTTGGTTTTTAACCATCTAGTTATATGAGGTGGCATGTACCCTTTAAGCAACTATAGACTGTAGAATCGTGGAGCATGGGAAACAAGTATGACCCTGAAAAAAAAAAAGAGTCATCATTTCAGATTCACTATGATTACAATTAGTCTGCTTTGGTCTTCGATGAATTTAAATATTTACAGAATGTAAAGAATTTCACATAATTAGTTACTTATCAGGATGTTAGCCAGCCAGAGAGTTGCAGCATAAAAATAATTATGAATAAAAAAATGCTTATTTGTTCAACAAAATTCCATTTAAACTTGCTCATCCATAAAAATAACATTCAGAGTTCAGATTTCCTACACTGACTTATATTAGGAAGGGCATCTGTAAAAAAATCTGTTAAGGTTAGTAAAAAGCTTAGTTTTCTTGGGTATTGGGTCTCACTGTGTACACTGTGGTTCTGCAGCCAGTGCAAACATTTATATATATTTATGTATACAGCAAATTGGGACAAAGATGAACGCTGTAGTGTAGTAAGTTACTAGACCATAGTAGCCTCTTTCTTTCTGTTTTTTTTTTTTTTTTTTTTGAGCTGGAATAAAATAGGTAAACAGACTTAGTCAAAAAGAAAACAAACATTTCTTCATCTAGTAGCATCACTAAATCGAGATAATTGTATATAAATTTGTATATTTATGTACATTCTGTAGATATTATACCCAGAGAATGCTACAGAACCTGCAGTGAATTGATTTGCATGTATTTTGGTAATGACAACCCATCTTTTAAATCTTCTGCCCTTGTTGTTTTAACTTTGGATAGTAAAACATTTTTTTTTCTGCCAGTAAATACCTTATACAGCCCACTTCCTGTTTCTTGTCTGGTAAAAAGCCTAGGTTTATGACATCATGCACAGCTCTCTCTCTCTCTCTCTCTCACTCTAGTGAGAGTTTGCCAGGAAGGGAGGGGGTGAGTCATAAGAGGGCCAATGAGAGCTGCAGAGCTGGAGGTGTGCTTCTGTGTGTCTGTGTAAATCCAGGAAGTGAACAGGCAGCAGCTTCAGCTGCCCACAGTTAAAATGGTTGCAGCCAGACTTAGTGGAGGGAGATCTCTGCAGCATATTTGACAAGTACAGAATCACAGTATATATAAAATAATATGCAAAGTGGTTGGAGGGAAGCTTCAGAATAGCAAAGATGTTTTTATTACAAATTATGTGAACATACTGCAGTTCCTCTTTAATGAACAGAGCATTCAAAAGGGTATGTGATGCACTTATTTATGTATAGAATGTAGGTGTTACAAACACAGCTTCCACACTAAGTTGCAGTTTGGCTGTGTATCCCATTCCCTGCAAATGTTTACTTTTTTTTTTAAACACGTTAGCAGCTAGTAATTTTCAAGCTAGTGCTGTAGAATGCTTGGTGGTGTGCTGCAACATAATTGAACATATAATATTGTTATGACAACCCTAAAGCCTAGTACACACAGGCCAAATGTCGGGTGGCGTCGACAGGTTCAATAGAAACCGGGCGACATTGTACTGGATTTGGTCTAACAGAAGGCAAAAGGGCATGACTGAAAAAGATCTTTTGACCGACTCCCGATCAGCAAGAGCACTGAACAGAATGTTCTGCTCGGGGGCCGTCCCTCTATCAGAACACAATAGCACAGCAGGAAAGATCACTGTACTAACATCAGCTAATTAGTACAAGGGCTCCTCCTGAGCTGTCAGCTTTTTTTTCATTCAGCCCTGCTGGGTTGAATGAAAAAGAACTACTAGTGTGCACTAGGCTTAAACCTTCAAAGTTCCCAAATGCTCTTTTATTACATACAATATTAGATTTTATTTTGTCTTCAACTAAAAACGAAAACCTGTAAGAAACCCCTCTCTAAGACAAAATAGACACAATCTTCTAAAAATTACAAGTGCTTTCAGTACTCTCAATGACAGTGGAAACAACCCAAAAATATATACTGTGACAGTAGGAGATGCTGTCTAGGTAAAATTGATAATTTGGAGGACACAGGGTATGCACATTTGCTTGGTGCAAGGCTACAGAGCATAAATGTGGACTGGAGAAAACTGCTTTTGCAGCTTTCTCCAGGTTTTGGTATTTGGTCATGGGGCTCTGAGGTTTGGAGATTCCATAGTGTCTTGGGTGGGACGGGATCTCCAACCCTGTGTCCAGACTTTGTAAATTACCAGCAGGGTGTGTGCTCAGGTGGGCACAGCACTTATAATGAGAGTATGGGAAGACTTCATGGCTCCCAGTTGGAGACTGCTCCACACCCAGAGAGACAGCAGGTCTCCAGGAGTCAGAGAGGTTGCAGGAGGCAGCCAGAACGTGCGACTGCAAGAAGCAGTGCAACAGCCTGGGGACTAAGGCCAGAGCGAAGCTGTGGGCGCTAAAGAGAAGCCATCCACAGTGAGGAAATCCTGTGGTCTGTGTGAGGTACTGCTAAAGAGCCAGGTGGGCTAGCATTTTCTGTAAGTGTTTATTTGCTGGAGAAGAACCCCTGTGTGGGAAACCTTTATGTCAAAGACTTTCATTTGCCTTTTTAATAAAAAATGGGCTACCATGCCCTTAAATATAGTTCCTGACTGGCTTGAATCACTAACAAACGCATCTACCACGAGAGCTAATGGTCCCCCATGTTACAAGTGGTGGAGAATGCGGGCACAAGACGGTGGAATCCGGGTCCTTGCTCCACAGTGAGTTCAAGTCAGGAACTATTGGCTGTGTATCGAAGTGCAGCCAGGCAAAAGGCATTGCGTGTTGCAGGTAATGTACCTGCGAATGAAAAAAGTAAGTTCATCTGTTTTATGAACTGTGTTTGTGTGCATGAGACAGCACAATCTGTGTGTGCAGGTGAGGAGAACCTGCAAGTGAAAGACAACTAGTCTTAAAGAAGACAGTACACTAAATTTTCCTGTGTTAAAAGGAACTTTGTTAAAAAGCATTGTGTGCCTGACTGCAGAGATGGGGCGGTCAAAACGCGAAAAGGAAGCAAAGTTTGCTGAGATGAGAGACAGAACCTTGTGGCTGGAGGGGTTGTTACCGACAGAACAAGCCCCAGACTGGTGCAAGATGCACTTGGCCGCACTGGAGCAAAGGAGAAAGAGGGCTGGTGTTGTCCCTAGCAACGCCTATGATGTCAAGCTGGAGGACCGCAAGACAAAGATATTGCCTATAGAGAATCGTGGCAAGTGTAAAGTGACACCGCTTCATAGTGAGAGAAGTCTACATGTTTGGGAGAGTCAGCAAAGTACAGCTGGAAAAGTGCCATCTCCCTTAGCAACAAGAGATCGGGTGTGAAGGAGGAGCTACAGTGAAAATGTGGAGCGGCGTCCCACTAAAGATATGTGCAGAAATGTACCATGCCTGGAATGTGGTCAACTGGGGCATGGAATTTTTACTTGTTCCAGGTTATGGAACATGCCTGGAGATGTGGTTACTGGGCAGAAGTCTTTGTCTGCAAGCCCAGATTTGTGTGCAAACATGTTTTCAGTCACCTTTGGCAACAGTGAGGAAGTACCTGTTGTGCCTGCAGGGGGTGCTAAGAAGTCAGAAGTGGCTGCTGCAGTTTCATCCTATGGCCCCCAGGGAGAGTTGGCCAGTAAAAGTGCGATAAAGGATAGACAACGTACTCAAATGAAGCCAGAGTTAACTGCTACAGATTATGGTAAGACTGTTGCAGTTTGTGGGACTGATCCCAGTGAAGTGGGAGTATATCCAGCTGGGAGATCGGCAGAAGTTGTAAAAATGGACTTGCTGCAGTGTGCTACCCTTAGTAGTGGGGAGACACAGGTTGAAGCTCAACCTGCAGCAAGGTTAAGAACTCAAAAAGACTGGACTCTGTATGAGCCTGGTCTAATCCACCAGAGTGTTATAAGTGGTAACCTAGGGGTGACCAATACAGTTTGTGTGCCAGGTTCCCTAGTGACAGGTGCTATAGAGATGCCCAGGGAAACCTCCCAGAAGCCCACAGTGGTGAGGCACGTGGTTTCCCAGGACAACTGTGGAGCCACCCTAGTGGGCAAAAGAATGCCTTTGGAGAGGAAGGATGGTGTGCTGAGCGGCACACGGGGTGCTGTGTGTTCTGACCAAAAACAGCCTGTTAAAGCTTATAACACTGCTATGTCTATGAATGCTGATGGTAAAGGTATTGCTGATGATACATGTACTTATGGTAATGTGTTCAAAAGTAATGAGGAAAGAGGGATGTCTCCCTTGGCAACCAGACGCAGAGCCTCAGGGTTGTCCATGGAAGTCTCAGGGACTCTCTATGCGTTTGAGCCAGAGATTTTCCAGGACAACACTGACTTTGCTCTGGTGGAACAGACTGGGTCTACACCATGCAGTGAGAGTTTGTGTGAGCAGTCCGTTTACCATATGTGTAACCCAGTTGGTAAGGGGTTAAGTCAGCTGGCCACAGCTGAAGGTACACAGCTGAGTGTGTTAGCGCCTCAGGAGCAAGGTGGTGATGGTGTATTGCAGCCTGCCTTGTTTGAAGCATTAGCAAAGAGTAAAAGCATGTTGTCAAAATTTGATTTATATAAAACTGACAAAGGTACTGTTTGTGCTGCTGAATCCCAGGTGCCTCCTAGAGCAGATGAGGTACTGCTGATCCCTCATAATAGAAGCACAATGGATTGGGACGGTTGGGCCAAACAATTACTAGCCATGTTAGACAAGGCTATGTTGAGTGACAGGGGTGTGAATACAACAACTGCTATACCAGATCAGGGCGCATGCTTGGCAGATGTGGTGTTCACAGCCCAGCAGCTGAATGTCAAGTGTCAAGGTGACTTGCAAAGGCTTATTGGTGAGTTAGAGGGCATGAGTAGGAGACATGCGTCTGACAGTGGTTCAGAGGAGCGTCAGGCTGTGATGGATACCTCCAGTGAGCTGGAGGCCCCTTTAAATGTCTCGGCCCCTCAAGCTCCAGTGAATGAGCCCCTCCATGTCTCTAATAAGGGAAAGGTCCCCAAAAATGTTTTGCATATTGATGTGGAGTGTGTAGAAATTACAGATATGCTAGTGGAACTGCTTGAACTGGTGAAAGCTCATTCCTTGTATACCTGGGTGCCTCCATTACAGTCAGATGTGATAGTGCTGCATGGTACCAAAGGGTGGAGCCAGGTAATGCAAGCTGTGCTGGGTAACATTAATCACCAGTGGAACTGGTTGGTACGGTGCTTATCAATAGTCTGGCAAGTGATCTCACAGTTCCCTGTGAGGGTGCTTCCGGATGCGGTTCAGTACGGAAGGCGCTCTGGGGGCTGCTGGAGACATCAGAGCCGGATCCGCCTGATGCGTTGATAGACATGTCTGCTAGTGCGGTCCAAGGTGTGGCTGAGCAGGGTTTAGTAAATGGCGCGGATACTGCCTCACCCGCTAAACCTCCTAAGAAGGAAGGGCCAGATATGGACGCGGCAAAAGCAGAGATTCTGTCTGTCACCGGCAGAGAGGTACAAGTTGGGGTACCCGGAGATGCTTTTAAATATAGTATGGCGAGGAACAAAAATTGTGACATGGAAAAATATGAGCCGGCAAAGATTGGTTTTGCTATAAATGGGTCATGTGTTGCTCAATGTCAATTGCTAGGACAACTGCCCACAGAGGTTTGGACAACAGGTGAAGTGAAGCCTTGTGAAGGTCCCATAGGGGGTAGCTGCTCACCTGTGTGTTGTCCCTCCTTGGGCCTGGCCCTACCAAACCCTGAACAAGAAAGAATTGACGGTATCGGTAATTGGAGAAATGGTGGTGTATTACTGAATGTTAATGTAAATAATGACCTTGATATGGCCATGAATAATTTCTTGGAAAATGAGCATGATACACAGATGTTGAGCTCTGGAGAGTTGGTAGTCAAAGGTAAAGGCAAAAGAGTTGGTAAACCCAAGAGACCTATTGTGATAGGTAAAACAGGTATCAGTGAGGGAAAAGGTGGTTCCTCATCAGGCGTAGTGTCTGGAGCAAGTTCCCTACAGAATCCGGAAACTGAGTTGGAAGGAAGTAGCAGGAAAGGCAGGGTTCCACCAGAAAAGAAATGTAAGCTCAGGAACCCCAAGGATAGAGGGAGTAGGCTGAGGATACAGAACTGTAGGACCCCGTTGCGATCCAGGGTAGGGCGTGCCTGGAAACACACCCGGAAAAAAATTGGGCCTACGCAGCGAACAGCTGGCGCAGAAGTGCCCCAATCAAGGATTCGGGCTGGTGTGTTCCGGCCCCTTCGGGTTCGAAACAAGGGGAGGGGATATGTGACAGTAGGAGATGCTGTCTAGGTAAAATTGATAATTTGGAGGACACAGGGTATGCACATTTGCTTGGTGCAAGGCTACAGAGCATAAATGTGGACTGGAGAAAACTGCTTTTGCAGCTTTCTCCAGGTTTTGGTATTTGGTCATGGGGCTCTGTAGTTTGGAGATTCCATAGTGTCTTGGGTGGGACGGGATCTCCAACCCTGTGTCCAGACTTTGTAAATTACTAGCAGGGTGTGTGCTCAGGTGAGCACAGCACTTATAATGAGAGTATGGGAAGACTTCATGGCTCCCAGTTGGAGACTGCTCCACACCCCGAGAGACCACAGGTCTCCAGGAGTCAGAGAGGTTGCAGCAGGCAGCCAGAACGTGCGACTGCAAGAAGCAGTGCAACAGCCTGAGGACTAAGGCCAGAGCGAAGCTGTGGGCGCTAAAGAGAAGCCATCCACAGTGAGGAAATCCTGTGGTCTGTGTGACCAGGACAAAGGGCAGAGGTACTGCTAAAGAGCCAGGTGGGCTAGCATTTTCTGTGAGTGTTTATTTGCTGGAGAAGAACCCCTGTGTGGGAAACCTTTATGTCAAAGACTTTCATTTGCCGTTTTAATAAAAATGGGCTACCATGCCCTTAAATATAGTTCCTGACTGGCTTGAATCACTAACAAACACATCTACCACGAGAGCTAATGGTCCCCCATGTTACAATACATATAAATATATAAATAATAAGAAAGAACATATAATAAGCAATTAAAGTTCATAAATCCACATTCCGGGCAATGAAGGCAAAGGCTAGGCTTGTGCAATTCGTTTCGTAACAAATCGAATTTTCGGTCGAACTTTGCATCTTTCGGATGCATCCGAATGTTCGAATAAAAAAATAACGAATTTCAACTAATACGAAAAAAAATTATAGCGGATATCTATGTGTTAATAGATTAAATAAACAAACAACTTTCCAAACTACGAGTCGTTATCACGAATCAATATCCATTCAACGAATAAAGAAATTATAGCGGATACGAATGAATTCTACATGATTCGGTAATTTGTTAAAGATCTAATGAAACAAAAGGTCAACTAAAAGTAAATCTTACAATCCAATCAGCTGATTAATTTTGTGCTGGAGGTTGGATTACTGGCAAAGTGCATTCCTGAGAACTGAGTGAGAGGGGTGTTGTATTGTATTTGAGCAGAGGAGAAGAGATATTGTCATTGTGTGTGTTAAAAGTTTCAATAAACAAACGACTTTCCAAACTAGGAATCATTATCACGAATATATATACATATATACATACATAAATATCGAATTTCAACAAATACGAACAAAATTATGGCGCATATAACGAATTAATTCGACACAATTCGAGATTAGGTATAACGAATAATGAAATACAGAAATAATACAGAATACAGAAATAACGAATTATCTGAAAAAGCATTAACGTAACATAACGAATATATAACGGAACGAAATTATGTATTTTATGAATGACAACGAACCGAAACTAAACAAAATTTTCCGTTGTGCACAAGTCTAGTGAAGGCAGCAGGGACACACATATACACCGGCAGCATCAAGCCAAGGATGTGGGGATTCCCTCAAGAGCATACATAAGATTAAGAGCTGGCACTCTGCTCTTGTTCTTTTTGCAGTGCACCCTTTTTTAAGACTGCTGTCTTCCACGCCCGTCATATACCGTATCCTAGTATCACACAGGTCTCAAACATCTCTTTGCTGCCTCACACCCAGTTAAGCATTAATGATTCTCTGAGACTTTTAGCATAACCTTTCAATATGGTACATTGTGTCAGGAAAACATACGCATCGTCTGCAAACTCATGTATGAGTAACACTTGGTTTTAGAACTTAACATAGCATCTTGAAGTGGGTGCTACCTGTCCTTGTTCAGACTATTTTGATCTCCAAGGGGGATGAGTGCTTGGATTTGGAGACTGATAAGAAGCCATCTCTATAACATCTGTTGCATGCTGTTTTTTTGTTTTGGAAGCCAAGTACTGTTATTTCTCTCTGCAGGGTGTTAGCACCAAAATTATGGTAACGGAAAAGAGCTGCGTTAAATTATACAAATGCGATAAGTATAACCCCTACTCCTCATGCATGGATAAAAACATAATAATATAAACCATGTATCACAAAAATTAGTATGTAAAGTTCAATGAAGTCCAAATAGGTAAAGAGTGGATGGAAATTTTGAAATATACACACACCACCAACACGTGATCCGCCACCACATAGATGACCCACTTAGCAGAGGGCAAGCTTGTTAAAGCCTGTATAGTGGATCTCTATCCAGGTAACACCAGCACAGGGACTTCCGCAAACCACCTTGCTATAGCCTGTATGTCAGGAAACTCTCCAGGTCCAGAGTAATAGCGTCACCTCTTCTCAAACTAGCATCAATGGTAAAACCAGGATAGCACACAGCCGCACGGAACACACCTCAGTCATTGATTCATAGGAATGAGAGAAAGACTGGCCATAGTGTAAATCCGTAGGGTAACATTTATTCAGTATTTAAAAGTTGCACTTACATATATTCGAAAAAAAACTTGCATCTGTAGAAAATTTTGCCGGCCGGCTAGCATACACCCATTCAACAGACAGGTCGCAATGACATCAGCGCGTCAGCCTCCCGACATACGTTTCATCTAAAACTGATGTTTCTGACTCATCGCCATTTTTATACACTCAAGAGTAACCACGCCTCGTTGTGAGTTCTCAATGGCGGAAACTCAAAATTTGAAATTTACAAAGACGTTCTATTAAACAATTAAAATATTGGATTTATAAGGACAGGAGCTATATATAAAAATATTTAAAAAGATACTGTTGAATTTTTTATGTAGTTTATGGCTTATTAATTAATTAATTACTTATTACTTACTTACTTATTATTAAGTGGTTGTATACCCTTAAATTCAACTTGCACCTACAGGTAAGCCTAGATTAAGGCTTACCTGTAGGTACAAGAAATATCTCCTAAACCTGCACGGTTTAGGAGATATTTGAAAAGAACATTTTACAACGTTGTCTACGGCGCATGCGCGCCGTAGACAACGGTGCATTTACAGGGTTAATCCCCATTCACAACTGCGGCTCACCGCAGTTTAAGTGTCCCGCGCGCATGCGCGGAGCGACGTCCTCGCCGCTCTGGCCAATCACAGCGCCGCAGCGGCGATGTGATTGGCCGGAGCGGCGATACCTGGAAGGGTATCTGTGGAGAGATTTATGCGGCCGGAGGGGGAGAAGAGGACGGCGTCGGGGGCCCCGATCTAAGGTAAGTGATGCATAATGAGCTAGTATGCTAGTCATACTAGCTCATTATGACTTTGTCTTGCAGGTAGTGTACAAAAAAAAAAACCAAAACGGGTATACATCTTTAGGTAATCTATCTTTGAGGAGATCACTCCTACTCATTAGTGTCACCTCATCTAGAGTTACCTTCAAGGATGCTTCTGAATAACCCTTTTCCAAAAAACGTTGGGTCAGAATTTCGGCCTGAAGGGGAAATTCACTCGGGTCAGAAAAATTCTGCTTCAAACGTACATATTGGCTTTTGGGCACTGACTTTAGCCATGCCTCACGATGGCAACTACCAATAGGGATGTAAGAATTGCGGTCGGTCCCTTTGAAATGGGTAGCGGTAGTAAACTTATCGTTATTAATCCCAATTTTTAGATCTAAAAAATGTATTCCAATTTGACTAGCCTCATAATTTAAAAAAAATACCTCTATTATTAATATTTAATTCTTTGAGAAATATGTCGAGATCAACCCTGCTGCCATCCCATAGGAGGAGGATGTGTCCTATGTATCTTGCCCACAGGACCACCTGGGGTCTCTGTTGGGCATAGATAACATCCTCCTCCCAGAGTGCCATAAAGAGGTTCGCCAAACTGGGAGCATACTTTGCCCCCATGGCGACCCCTCTATCTTGGAGTATGTTCTGCCAGCAGGTTGATCACAGAACGCGAGTCCTTAATATAGGACGGCATTTTTTTAACAAGTGGTTGAAGGTAGAAGTCAACATATCTGCCCACTAGTGACGTAACGTAATCAATCCCGCTAACTATAGGACGTCCCGGGGGGCAGGTGGGGTGCTTATGTAGTTTCGGCAAATAATATATTACCAGTGTACATGGAGCTTTTGGCACCAAGTACAACTTCTCCTTTTTATTCAGAATACCCCGATCAAAACCACTCTGAATTAAAACCTCCAATTCTTTCAAGTATTTCACCTTTGGATCTGACCGAAGTGGGGTATAGGTGTCAGAGTAATTTATAATCTTATTATTTTCTGTGAGATAATCTTTTTTGTCCAAAATGATAATCCCACCCCCCTTGTCAGCTGGCCTAATGACCAGCCCCTTATTCTCACAAAGGGAATTCAGACCATTAACCATATATTTATCAAATTTGACCCACTTAATGGGCATCTGATCTAGATCTCTTATTTCTATGTCTCTGAAAACCTTCAGGGAAGGGGCCAAAGCCCCAGGTGGATTAAACAGAGAGGCATTAGAGAGCCCAGAATGTCGAAAGTCTGTAGTGGAAGTATTATTTGAAATGATGGGGTTAGTGGCCATGTAACGTTTAAATATTGACCTTCCGTATAAACTTATGTACGTCCATTCAGGTCTGAAATTTATTTAGACCCAGTGGAGGTGCAAATTCAAGGCCCTTACTCAACACAAGTTTTTCGGAGTAATTTAAAATTGCTGTACTTAAGTTAAATATCCCATCTCCTGTTATGGCCTTTTTCTTTTTAGCTCGTAATTTCCTTCCACCTCTGGATCCTCTTTTTGATCCATGGGCCTTTTGGTACCCTGATTTGGCCTGTGAAAACCCCAATGTTGGTTAGATGGACCTGGACTCGCAGACTCCACAGGGTTGCCTAACATGGGATATTGGGGTGGATTGAATGCCCCCCTATCTCCTGAACGGTCATATTCAATTGATGGACCATCTAAATCGTGAAATGGATAAAAGCTATTATATGTACTTACATTATAGCCAGCCTCATTTCTACCCTTGGGTACCCCTGAGGTGTCAAAGTGGTGAAACTTCGATGTGTGTTGGTCAAATTGATTGGCACTGGACCCATAATTAGGGCCGTATTCATATAAGGAATTGGGCTCATAACCTGGGCCATAGGGAGGTGGACCCCCCTCTAGTGGGTTTATAATTATAATTATATTGCCCCTGGGGACCATTAATCGGAGGAGGGGGGCCGTAGCCCCAGCCAGCATTACTCTGGGTGTTGCCCCGACCTCCACCAGAGTTATTACTTGATCCACGTGCTCGTCGTGGTGGCAAAGGAATATAATTAGGGGGAAAACTACCTTTACCGAACCCCCCCTGACTCAGAGGGGATTGGTAAGATCCCTGTTTACCTCTCTGTGGAGGTCCAAAATTGTTACCACTAGATGCTGGCCTTAGAGAAGGTGGAGCTGAATTTTCATACACTAATGTCCCTACCTCCATGGCCATATTGGCAGTATTGGCTTGTTCAGCCAATAACTTCTTTTGCCAATCGAAGACAACCCCCCCTTTGTAATCGGTCAGATATCTGTTGTATTTCTTTTTTTTTTACAACATTTTTGCTCTCTGTCCTTTTTTTCTAAAATCTTTATAAGTGATGATGATCTATCCTTATATTTACTGCTATCCTTGAGAGGATTAAGCTTCTCTTTAATAGTTTTAATCTCCTCATTTAATCATGTGAGTTTAGAGGTCTTCCTTTCTATCAAAAATATTTGAACCAGTCCTCAAGTTCGATATCACCTTTTTGAGGGCTGATCTCCCACCTAAGACTTCTAGGTACCATATTATTGCTAACATATGTTTCCAAGTAAGCAATGTCCCATTGTGTGTGCATTTCAGAGACAGTCAGATTTTTTAGCCTCATGAAAAGGCCACTGAGATCACCTTCCTCCTCTTTATAGATTTCAAAAACACCCTCATTGTTAACCACCCTGGTGGCTCTATAACCGAAGATATCCATAAATAAAGTGAATTATCAGGAAAAATATATGTGAAAAATTATACTAAATATAGTCCCAACAAGTAATGTGAAAATTTATTATGAAAAACAGCAGCAGCAGTATGTATATATCAATATAAACAGAAGTAAAAAGGCAAAAAAAATACAGCGCTACAACAAAGAAAAATAAAGTGAAAAAGTACAAAATAAAAATCTTAACAGCAGAAGCTCCAAAATTTGGAGATATACACAACAGCAGAATATGGTAACGGAAAAGAGCTGCGCTAAATTATACAAATGTGACAAGTATAACCCCTACTCCTCATGCATGGATACAAACATAATAATATAAACCATGTATCAAAAAATTAGTATGTAAAGCCCATTGAAGTCCAAATAGGTAAAGAGTGGAAGGAAATTTTGAAATATACACACACCACCAACACGTGATTCGCCACCACATAGATGACCCGCTTACCAGGCTTGTGATTCATAGGAATGAGCGAAAGACTGGCCATAGTGAAAAATCCTTAGGGTAACATTTATTCAGTATTTAAAAGTTGCACTTACATATATTCGATAAAAAACTTGCATCTGTATGCCGGCTAGCATACACCCATTCAACAGACAGGTCGTGATGATGTCAGCATGTCACATTTCATCTAAAACTGATGTTGTCTAGGGAACGGGCGACGTTCTGACTCATCGCTAATTTTTATACACCCAAGAGTAACCACGCCTCGTTGTGAGTTCTCAATGGCGGAAACTCAATATTTGCAATCTACAAAGACGCTCTATAAAACAATTAAAATATTGGATTTATAAGGACAGCAGCAATATACAAAACTATTTAAAAAGATACTGTTGAATGTTTAATGTAGTTTATGGCTAATTAATAGCATCAGAAACATTTAAACAAAAACAGCATAGATCGAATCAAATGAAGAGGTATGGTTCCCATTTCGCCATTTAGTGGAGAAAAAAGATTAAACCACATATATTCCAATATATGTGACCTACATAATGTACATACACCTCAACTGGGGAGCCAGTACAGAGTATATGAAAGGTACCCAATAAATAATTATGGAATACCTTAAATATCCAAAAACACGTCATGAAGGCGCATAATGGAAGTTAATATATATACTAAGAAATAAAAAATAGAAAATGTGTAGAATGAAACATCAAAAAAACGAAATAGAATATTTAGTATTCAGCTATCCAAGACCACCCTTTGGGGTCTCAAATCAAATATATAAAGATTGGACAGATCATGAAAAGTATCCAATAAATTATTATGGGGTAACATTAATAACCCCAAAAAAACGCCATAAAGGCGCATGGTAAAAACTAAAATAAACAAATAAAATAAGGAATCATAATAACTAAATATGAAAAATATTAATCGACTATCAAGAACCGCCATTCAGATCTGACATCGAGTATACAGAAATTGAACAGATCATGAATTATCAATGAACGCATTCAAATCAATGCCAACATTGAGTCCAAAGGGCATGCGACGTTTGATTTTATGTATCCAGGACATCTCTAACCTAGAGATGCCACAGACCAATGAACCACCCCTCCATTGTGGGATGTACCTGTCAATTCACAAAAAAATTGCTTTGGATGGGTCCTTATTATGAACCTCCAAGTAGTGCCTGGATATTGGATGTTTAGGGAACCCATTTATAATATTTGTCACATGTTAATTTTTTTTAATGTAATCTTTATTTTAACAGTATTTCAACATCAACATACAGAAAGACAAAAAACAGTACACATATGGTATAAAGGACATTGCATATAAGGCCCAACTCTGGGCAAGTAACTTTACATATTACTCAGGGATATACACACCTGGGAGCATCTCAGGGGTGATATCTATTTAACCAACACTGCTTCTGACATCTCACATCAATGAATCTCCCCTGTTGCTCTCCTATGGGCTATCCCTGGGGAGGGCCTAAGCCCTCAGGTAGGAACATGGATCCAACAGTGATCCATAGTGCTTGTGCCCAGTTGGGGGCCAAAATGTAGGTCCTAATAGGGAGGTCACATGTTCATTTAACCTCACCCTGAGGGGGCACTTAGTCCTGCCCAATCTTTATATATTTGATTTGAGACCCCAAAGGGTGGTCTTGGATAGCTGAATACTAAATATTCTATTTCGTTTTTTTGATGTTTCATTCTACACATTTTCTATTTTTTATTTTTTAGTATATATATTAACTTCCATTATGCGCCTTCATGACGTGTTTTTGGATATTTAAGGTATTCCATAATTATTTATTGGGTACCTTTCATATACTCTGTACTGGCTCCCCAGTTGAGGTGTATGTACATTATGTAGGTCACATATATTGGAATATATGTGGTATAATCTTTTTTCTCCACTAAATGGCGAAATGGGAACCATACCTCTTCATTTGATTCGATCTATGCTGTTTTTGTTTAAATGTTTCTGATGCTATTAATTAGCCATAAACTACATTAAACATTCAACAGTATCTTTTTAAATAGTTTTGTATATTGCTGCTGTCCTTATAAATCCAATATTTTAATTGTTTTATAGAGCGTCTTTGTAGATTGCAAATATTGAGTTTCCGCCATTGAGAGCTCACAACGAGGCGTGGTTACTCTTGGGTGTATAAAAATTAGCGATGAGTCAGAACGTCGCCCGTTCCCTAGACAACATCAGTTTTAGATGAAATGTGACATGCTGACATCATCGCGACCTGTCTGTTGAATGGGTGTATGCTAGCCGGCATACAGATGCAAGTTTTTTATCGAATATATGTAAGTGCAACTTTTAAATACTGAATAAATGTTACCCTAAGGATTTTTCACTATGGCCAGTCTTTCTCTCATTCCTATGAATCACAAGCCTGGTAAGCGGGTCATCTATGTGGTGGCGAATCACGCGTTGGTGGTGTGTGTATATTTCAAAATTTCCTTCCACTCTTTACCTATTTGGACTTCAATGGACTTTACATACTAATTTTTTGATACATGGTTTATATTATTATGTTTGTATCCATGCATGAGGAGTAGGGGTTATACTTATCACATTTGTATAATTTAGTGCAGCTCTTTTCCGTTACCATATTCTGCCGTTGTGTATATCTCACAATTTTGGAGCTGCTGCTGTTAAGATTTTTATTTTGTACTTTTTCACTTTATTTTTCTTTGTTGTAGCGCAGATTTTTTTTTTTGCCTTTTTACCAAAATTATGGTTAATCAAAAAAGTTTGGAAGAATTCCCTTGCCCTTTTTACCAACCCAAATGTTTTTAACCTAAGCCTAAAGTTAGCCATACAAACATAATTTTCTCTCATTTAGCCCACAGTCTGAACAAAAGAAATCAAATAGATTCCTCCATCCACACAAAACAGCATAGAAGGAAGACTCTCTCCTGCCCAGTGTTGTATTCAGACAGGCACAGCACCTATGGTTATCTAAATACCCAAACAGTGACTACATCTGATTGGATTCAGTCACGTTTCTGACAACAATTTTCCACCTGGCTCTTTCCTAAACTTATCCTAATAACATTAATTGTAACCATAAGCCTATAAACAAATCTGACATTTAACATAATTTTTTGACTTATGTATTTCTTTATAAGAATTGTATTAATCATTTCCATCGATTTGTTTGCTTCAAATTCTTTATTATTATTATAAATATAATTTAATCTTTTATTATTATATCTGTATTATATTTAATTTTATTATGCTTTAGAAATCATGGACTACTTTTAGATCTACCCTCAGGGGTAAATTACATCAAATAACATAAAAATGTACTTAATTTATATATACATATTATCCCTACCCACAATGACATGCTTCATTTAACCGCTTAAGGACCGCCTCCTGCACATATACGTTGGCAAAATGGCAGGGCTGGGCACATCAACGTACAGGTACATTGTCCTTTAAGAGCCCAGCCGTGGGTCACGTGCGTGCTGCCTGGCGGCACGCTCGCGACCCGGTCCTGAGCTCCGTGACCGCGGCCGCAGGACCAGCGGACCCGCGATTGGGTCACAGAGCTGAAGAATGGGAGAGGTATGTGTAAACAAACCTCTTCCCATGCTTCCTAGTGACACTGTCACTGATCGTCTGTTCCCTGTCATAGGAAAAGACAATCAGTGATGTCACACACCAAGCCACGCCCCCCATATTAAGAAAACACACACAGGGCTCACTTAACCCCTCCCCACCCACTAGTGGTTAACTCCTTCACTTCCAGTGTCATTTACACAGGAATAAGTGCATTTAAATAGCACTGATTGCTGTATAAATGACAATGGTCCCAAAAATGTGTCAAAAATGTCCGATGTGTCCGCCATAATGTTGCAGTCACAATAAAAATCGCTGATCGCCGCCATTACTAGTAAAAAAACATATTAATAAAAATGCTATAAAACTATGCCCTATTTTGTAAACGCTATAACTTTTGCGCAAACCAATCAATAATTCGCGATTTATTTTTACCAAAAATATGTAGAAGAATACGTATCGGCCTAAACTGAGGAAAAAATATGTTTTGTATATATGTTTTGGGGATATTTATTATAGCAAAAAGTAAAAAATATAGAATTTTTTTCAAAATTGTCGCTCTATTTTTGTTTATAGCCTAAAAATAAAAAACGCAGAGGTGATCAAATGCCACCAAAAGAAAGCTCTATTTGTGGGAAAAAAATGACGCCAAATGACGCCAATTTTGTTTAGGAGCCACGTCGCACGAAGGGGCCTGGTCCTTTGGCTGCAAATTTGTCCGGGGCTTAAGTGGTTAAAGTCCCATTTCTATTTCCTATTTCTTTACAAATTAATTAGGGATGGAAGCATGTCATTGTTAAATCTAGGTTGTGATAGGTCACTTTCTCAAATTTTTTGGATAAAACAAAATGTTTCATTGCCACTAGATGAGAAATAGAGGAGAAACACTTCCTGTGACAACTATCTCAGTAGGCTTTCCTCTCACATTTGAGAGACTTCCTCTAACTTCTTGAGGTGTGTACAGGAAAGAAAATAATAGAAAATATTTCCAGCTGGACACAGATGTGAAAAAACCTGATCCTGACCATTCATTTAATCCTGTCAATTACTGAACTTTTTAAAATGAACCCTTAAACTGAATCCCTAACATTAAAGGTGGGGAACAACTTTTTTTTCCCATTTTGGATAGAGTAAGGGGGGATTAAAAACCCTGTAAGGGTTATTTTTGCCCTCGTTGTTCCAATGGGATAATGACATTTCCCATCACTTCCTATACCATAGCCTAAACAGGAAGTGAGAGGAAAGCCCTGCAAATTAAGGGACTCTCTTGGGGACCCCCATGTGACCAGAACTAGTGTCCCCATTAGTAGATTCCCACTCTCTTTTTTTGGGGACAACCCAAAATGTGGGCTTTTCTTTTACTTTAACTTTCAATGTTAATGGTAAACATGACAAACAGGGAGAGTAAATCACCTTAATGGGGACACAGACAGCAATTCAACACTACATTACTTTAACTACCAATTGGGCGGTAATGTAGTGCTGTGCCCAAATAAAATTAATATATTTTTTTTACACAAATAGAGCTTTCTTATGGTGGTATTGGATCCCCGTTGGGCTTTTTATTGTTTTATTATATAAACAAAAAAAGACCGAAAATTTGGAAAAAGAAAAAACAATATTTTTTTACTTTTAGCTATAAAACATATCCAATCCAAAAAAATAAATAGTATAGGGGGAAGTGCAGGGTTATCTTTTATGGGGTGTTTGTGTTTTAGGTTCTCCACTTTCAGCCTCCTTGTGGATCTGATCCCCCCCCCCCCCCCCCCCCACCTTTTGGCACACTGTGAGATACATTGGGTCACTCAGTGGGATGTTTGCTATTCTATTATAATGAGGTTGTAAATAATGATTGATGTAATTTTATCTAAATTGTTGGGTGTATTAATATACCAATGGCTCCTGAAGAAGTAGATTAAGTTTAAGAAAATGCTTCGAGCCTTGAGATCATGGCTTTTAGATATGATACACTTTATTGTTACAATGCTTTTTTTTATAAATGTGCACTGTAATGTTATAATGTTTTTTTATGTGAGTTTATAAACGTGAATGAATATCATTTTAGACAAAATGTTGTGCCTCAAAAGTCCCATTTGACTATGGGTTTTCTCTTTGATGAATGTTTTTTACTCTCATGGTCAAATGTTCTTAGAGCAATTTGTCTCTTAGGATTGAATGTTAGGGAATGTTGTATTCATCGGACATAAAGCAACAAGGAAACTATTGCACACATATTACAAACTTTATGGGTATTATTTGTTACATTGGCTTGAATAATAAGACATTAACAATGTGTGTGTGTTTTTCTTTAATATAAATAAACCCCTAAGAATGTACAGGGCAGGATAAAGGAATGTTTCTACTTCTGCTACTTCTACGTCTACTTATTGCTAATTTCAGTTTACTGCATTTCCTACATTGCCATTGCATTATCCATTTTATAAAGATAACTTTTCATAAGAGAAATCTAGAGGCAGGCTGCCATTGGTGATATCTCCTTCTGGTAATGCTGATTGTGATGATGATACTCTCTCTAGCTTCTCTGCCTTGAGTCATTGACCCAGGGGATGTTTGACTTTCCTGATCTGTATACTTGTTCCAGCTTTGAGATTTAGCTTGAAATGGAAAGTTTTCCAAGCACCCAGTCCACTCAGTAGTCACCCAAACATCAAAGTAGTGTAGCAGAGCACCTATTTACCTATTTACTTGCATTCTCAGGAGCAGGTGCAGGTCCATTTATCCCACTTTCCCACAGCTCCCTGTGTTACCTCTGCCAGATGCTGGGAGAAGCCATACCTGATGATGCAGAGGTAGCTGGGGAAGTTATTTACCCTAGGTTCACACCTATGTGGCTCTGGGAGCTGCGTTTTGCCTGGGCACAGCAGCCTATTCATCTGAATGGGCTGCTGTGCCTTCTGAAATGCAGGGAAAAGGTCCATACAGCATTTCAGAAATCACAGTCCACACGGGAACTGCAAGTGCAGTGAGATTCCCAGTATGGGTGTGATTTCCAATGTGTGTGGCATGCCATTAGAATTAATGGCACCCACAAGCATCCAGCATGTTTTCTGTATGGGTGGTTGCGGCTGTGAGAATAGGTGCAGACCCACAGCGGGAACCACCCGCATAGATGTAAAATTAGCCTTACAGTCAGGTGAGTGGTCCTCCAGTGTCACAAACGGTATATGGGCAGATGGGTAGGAGTACCTGTGTGGGGTCACTCTTCACGTGCTACCAGAGTACTCCAGTCCCAGTGGCAGATATTGGATGCTTCCAGATATGTTCCTGTGTTATTAGAGCTACCCTGGATTTCACTGAAAGGATGCTGTTCATGAGGGTGAGCGCAAGTAATTGTTTTACTGAAGTAGTTATTTTGAGCTAGACGCCCTGTTGTTAGAGTCATATAGTAAATATGCTATGCAGGACCATGTTACCCTGATTGAGTCACAGAGACATTGCTGTGAAAAATCTATGTTCATGCAGCTTTCATATCTGTTTGTATTAATCTGCAGAGCATGTATGTTTTTTTGTGATCCTGAACTTATTTTGTAATATTGCTTCTGAGTTTGCATCTATTTAGGTATAGTTATAGTTACTCCCTTTAGTCAGTATCATTGACTAAATATTGACACCAGCATCCCCCCGTTTTTAAATGACTCATCCTTCAGCTGATTGGACTAAAAAGATTGTGAGTTTGAAGTTCAGATAGAGGATGCCCAAACTCTCTACCTTAAAATAAAACATAAAGTAGCAAGTAATGTAAAAAAAAAAAAAAACTTGCCAGATATTTACTTATTTCTTGGCACTATTACCCTTTTAATGCTAGAATAATTAGAGTAAATGACATGCATTAAATATATTTTAAAATATTTACTACAGTGTACAGTATGTGCATTTCATTAATGAATACTTTAGATTTAGATATCTAGCCCTCTGAGATCCTAATTAATCTCAGATGATATAATTAAGATGTCTTCTTTTATGTTGGAATGTAGAATTTATGCACCAGTCACCAAGCTTCTGATGGCACATTGATGAATAAGTATTATGAACTGATGAATACGTATTATGAACTAATGAATCATTCTTTCTCACAGGGGAACAAAAATATGATTAATGGACTGCTTCAGGTTTAGTTTATTATTGGGTTTTATTTTGGTTGAGGTTCCTGTGAAATCAAATTAATTTAAATGGCACGGCATAATTTAGATAAATATGTTCCTATAAAAATGTGATAAATTGTCAAGCAGTTATTTAATTTTATGAATTCTAAAATGTGATTTAAAGAAACATATTATTTTATAAGATTTAAGTGAACCTATTACACAGCATTGAATCCTGAATCAGAACAGAATGCAGTAGATACCGTTATATATTTATTGATACCATCTTGTGCAATGCTGTCTTTCCTTTGTTATTCAGCCTAGATTTATGGAAAGGCATTGTGCAGTATAGGATGATGATTGAAGTCTGTGTGATGGAGAAGAAAAGAGACTAATTACTTTTAACTTTCACTATGTGATTGAATTGAAGCATTGTGTGAGTGTAGGAAATTAATAACTCAATTGCGCTACTTAAAATCATTTATGTAACAGCTAAGAAAGTAATGTGATGCAAAGCAACAAAATCTCATAAGATTTTAGTAACGTGATTGAGCTACTAAGAATCATGCATGTAGCCCTAGCCTTATTTCCAAGCAGGAGCAGGTGGCAAATTTTTTTGTAAACCTTCCTGGAGATACTGTTTTAGAAAATAATGTCTTGCCACTTGCAAAGTATAGGTATTTACATGATTTGAGTAGTATGGAACTGTGCACAGAAAGGTCTACAATCATAGGAAACAGCCTAATAAAAGTGAACTGAATATAACTGTAATCAGTCGCTATTGCAGGTTATTATTATTATACAGGATTTAGATAGCGCCAACAGTTTGCTTAGCAAAGGGCAGACAGTACAGTTACAAAGCAATTCATTACAGGTGGAAACAGAAGGCCCTGCCCGTTAGAGCTTACAATCTAGAAGGGAGGGTCGAGTGAAACAAAAGGTAATAACTTCGGGGGGTGAACTGATGGAGAAAATTAAAATGCACTTGTTAGGTGTAGGTAGGATAGGCTTCTCTGAAGAGGAGGGTTTTCAGGGATCGTCTAAAAGCTAATAGAGTAGGAGATAATCAGACAGGTTGGGGTGAGGAGTTCCATAGATTTGGAGAGGCTCTGGAAAAGTCCTGGAGGTGAGCAAAGGAGGAGAGGACGAGGGAGCTAGAGAGCAAGAGGTCTTGAGAGGAACGAAAAGAACGATTAGGTTGGTATTTTGAGACTAGACTAGTGATGTAGCTGGGGGCTAAATTGTGGATGGCTTTCTAAGTTAGTATTTTGAAATTAATTTGTTTGGTAAGCGGGAGCCTGTGGAGGGATTGACAGAGAGGAGTATCAGACCCAGAACGATTGGTAAGGTGGATGAGTCTGGCAGCAGCATTCATGATGGACTGAAGGGGGGGTAGCCTATGTAGAGGTAAGCCATTGAGTAGGGAGTTGCAGTAGCTGAGGCAAGAAATTACCAGGGAATGAATTAAGAGCTTTGTAGTGTCATTGGTTAGAAAGGGGTGTATTTTGGAGATGTTGTAGAGGTTCAGGCGGCAAAATTTGGACAGTGATAAGACATGGGGCTTAAAAGAGAGTTCAGAGTCCAGGATTACACCTTGGCATGTGGGGATGGGCTGATTTTGACAGAGAGATCAAGGGAAGGTGCACGTGGTGGAGGAAAAAGTATAAGTTCGGTTTTAGATAGATTGAGTTTGAGGAAGTGGTGTGACATTCAGCCTGATATATCTGTTAGTAAATTAGTGATATGTGAGGAGACTGAGGGAGTGAGCTAAGGGGTACAGAAATAGATGTGGTTGTCGTCAGCGTAGAGATGGTATTTGAAGCCATAGGAGGCAATCAGCTGACCCAGGGATGAGGTGTAGATTGAAAATAGGAGAGGCCCAAGAACAGAATTACATATAGGACCCCGGTAAAATTATATAAGTGGAGGTGGAGCAATCCCCGGCTGACCAGCTCCATATGTTGTGAAAATGCCCTAAACTGGCCAGATATTGACAAGAGGTGGTGACCACAATTAATGGAGCCTATAGTACCCATATTGAAGCAAAACTTAAGACCTGTCTACTGGGTTACTTTAATGAAGAGCTATATTCAAGGGAAACGTTAATACAGATTGGTAGATTATTATTTATAGCTTGCAAGTTAATTGCCAGATGTTGGATGTCTTCTAGTATACCAGTATTTGAGGAATGGCGTTACACAGAATAGGGGTACACTAGATATATTACATAAGCTGTGGGGACCCTGGTTAACAGCCCCAGGACAGGCCTTATTTTCCTTGGCCCCTTCTAGAACATTATAGAATCAAATACGAGGTAATAGATATTGGCCGTATATGATGCTTTAAAAGGTATGGGAGGATCGATTGTGGTAGTCTGGGGAGGTGGAGGAGGGAGGTGATGGTGTTTTTTTTTTCCCCCTTGTGGCATATAAATATTTTGGATATTGTCTGAAATAAGAGTCTGAGATTTAAAAATATATATTTTGTAGAATTAGTGTTTTGTTTTGATGTAATGTTTTTATGTTGTAAAACTAAAAAAACTTGAATAAAAAGTAAATATTAAAAAAAAAAAAAAAATACAGTACAACAACAAAGTCCTCCCTTCATAAAAGGGTGACAAACCGCATAAAGTGTTCCTCCTATCACAGACATGGAGGAGGAGGCGGGGCTTTTGAACACTGCAATGGCCGCTGTCTGTCTGCATGACACGCTGATCATGTAGGCAGACAGCAGTGACTCGAGTATAAGCCGAGGGGGGGACTTTCAGCCCTAAAAAAAGGGCTGAAAATCTCGGCTTATACTCGAGTATATACAGTATATTATTCCTTCTAAGTCTATTTTCAATGTCATCTATGCGATTAGAATGGTATCTAAATTGAAGTCCCACTGCCTTCATTTCTTGTTGCATACATCCCGACTCCTTCTCTATGACGGTATCCCGATTCTCTAAAGCTAATGTGTGTTCTCGCATCTTCTGCATGCCTAGATGCATAATGATAACATCCTCCCTTAAGCAAGTGGAGTTCCACCCAAAAAAAATTTGCATTAACCGCTTAAGGACCACCTCCTGCACATATACGTCGGCAGAATGACACGGCTGAGCACATCAATGTACAGGTACGTTGTCCTTTAAGAGCCCAGCCGCGGGTCGCCCGCGTGCCATGGCGGCGCACTCGTGACCAGGTCCTGAGCTCCGTGACCGCGGCTGCGGGACCAGCGGACCCGATTGCCGCTGGTGTCCCGTGACCGGGTCACAGAGTTAAAGAACAGGGAGAGATGTGTAAACAAACCTCTCCCCGTGCTTCCTGGTGACACTGTCACTGATCGTCTGTTCCCTGTCATATGGAAAGACGATCAGTGACGTCACATGCCAACAGTAAGAAAACACACACAGGGCTCACTTAACCCCTCCCTGACCCTAGTGGTTAACTCCTTTACTGCCAGTGTCATTTACACAGGAATCAGTGCATTTAAATAGCACTGATTGCTGTATAAATGACAGTGGTCCCAAAAATGTGTAAAAAATGTCCGATGTGTTCGCCCTAATGTCGCAGTCACAATAAAAATCGCTGATCTCCGCCATTAAAAAAAAAAAAAATGCTATAAAACTATCCCCTATTTTGTAAACGCTATAACTCTTGCGCAAACCAATCAATAATCGCTAATTGCGTTTTTTTACCAAAAATATGTAGAAGAATACATATTGACCTAAACTGAGGAAAAAAATTTTTTTTTTAGATATTTTTTGGGGATATTTATTATAGCAAAAAGTAAAAAATATTTAATTTTTTTCAAAATTGTCGCTCTATTTTTGTTTATAGCGCAAAAAAATAAAAACCGCAGAGGTGATCAAATACCACCAAAAGAAAGCTCTATTTGTGGGAAAAAAAGGACACCAATTTTGTTTGGGAGCCATGTAGCATGACCACGCAATTGTCAGTTAAATCGACGCAGTGCCGAATCGCAAAAAGGGGCCTGGTCCTTTGGCTGCAAATTGGTCCGGGGCTTAAGTAGTTAATGTGCATGAAAAAAAAAAAAAACATTTGAATTTTTTTTTTTTTTTTACTTACCTTATTATGCCTGTTGCTAGGTGGTCCCTCGAAATCTGCCTCCTTCAGCGCCTGGGCTCCTGACGTCACTTTCCTCTGCGCAGGAAGGGAGATTGCTTCTCCCCCTCCCTCTAGGCAATCATCTGGGACACGTGACAGGTCCCAGATGATTGCGCGGCCAGTCATGGCGCATGGCTCGTGCAGTGGGTTCCCGGCTGTGGAGCCACAGCAGGGCGCCCAGAGTTAAAATGCCGGCGCCGTCGAGCAGGGGGGGGGGAGACAAGCGGGGCTTCGATCCCCTGCATTGATGGACCCTGGGACAGGTAAGTGTCCGATTATTAAAAGTCAGCAGCTGCAATATTTGTAGTTGCTGACTTTTAATTTTAATTTTTTTTGTGGGAACTCTGCTTTAAACTGAGTAGATAATATATTTAAGGTATGGTTACAGTTCTGTATAGCCTGAAACACATCTTTAAGGGTTGGTTCCCCTTTTGAAGCAGATAGACTAGGCTTGGAAATATCACCCGGGGCAAAGGCGCCTAGTGCAGAGCATCCACCTCTTTCCCCTCTCTCAGTCATAGTCATAGCCATAGCCACACAATCATCTGCTTGCCTTCCCCCATCCCTTACCTTTGTTACCTCCCATACAGCTGTAGTTTCTGCTGCATTTACTGCACTCGCTGGTTCCTCGGGGGGCTCTAGCTCTGGTCATGCAGACGAAATAACGGGCGTAGGGGCGTCCTTACCCAAATCCAAGTGCTTAATGGAGCTCCATGTAAAGCGCTTGAGTTTAGCAGCCACCACTTCACCACGCGTATCCTTTTCCACAGTCGGCATACAGGGCGGAAGTATTTCCACACTGACATGTAAGCCCGTGTCTGACCTTTCTCCAGCCGTTCTACTCTCTGATTTATTTAGATTGTGCTTAAGGCCTGACTGAGCACCTTTCTGATTGATATATGTTAACTTATATTATGAAGACAGATGAAGGGGCTTTAAAGGTGCCAGATCGTATAATTTATAAAATTATTTCTTTATTACACAAACTCTTAAAAGCAGTATACAAATATTGTTGATTCATTAAAACCAAAGAAAGATCCAAATATGAATATTACATTTTTACAAATGATCATCGCTTGATATGTTTCGCCAACAGGCTTCTTCAGGAGCCACAAAGCATTCAATAATGTCAAAAAATAGAATTAGACACAAATACAGTGTTACACAATATTTTTACAATCAATTATAAACAAACAGCATATGGGTTTAATATTACAATGCACATATAAGTCACTTCATCAGTATTTCACCACATTGCAAAAAGAACACTAGAGGGCATCACACCGTAAATATCCAAGGAAAAAGTCAACAGCATTCACAGGAAGCCACCAGAAGTTCAAGAAATCTAACCCCACGTAGGGATGAGCTTCGAGTTCAAGTCAAACGTTAGTTCTAATCGAACATCAGCTGTTCGATCGTTCGTTGAAGAACGAACATTATGGGCCGTTTGCGCCAAATTTGAGTGGCGTGTCACGGCCCAAAATTCACTGCGTCATTGCAGTGGTTTGCTGGCTGATGATTGGCCAAGCATGCACTATGACCCGCATGCTTTGGCCAATCACAGAGCCGTAAGCAAACAGAGCCATAATTGGCCAAAGGCAGGGTGCCTTTGGCCAATTATGGCTCAGGGGATTAAGTACACGCCCCACAATTAATAAGGCCGCCTGCACGTCGGCCTTGTGTAGTGTGTCCCGGCGTTGAGAGAGAGAGAGAAACAGAGTGTCATTTAATTTAATATAGATAGATTGAGCAGACAGTTGATTCAGTTAGCTCCAGTATATTTAGTATATATATACATTCCAGGCTTTGTATATATATATATATATATATATATATATTGCGTGACGTTTAAGTCGCAGCACTGTGAAAGGGGCCTAAGCAATTGTGTTCCTTTATTGCCTAGATCCTACAGTAAGGGGAAAGGTTCTATATGCTGGTGTTGCTAAATGCATCTGCAGTGATTCAATAAACCAGGTGTGTCAGAGGGGCCGAGGGTGTTCTTGGAGTTTAGAACAGGGGACCCAAAATTACCAAGCAGCTCCTTCAGGGGTAGTGCTACACATATTGACCCAGTTTTGAGGGACAGGGGACCTAAACACTGCTGTGCTCAGGCAGCATTAAGAGCCCTGTCTCATTTAAGCATGCCTTGTGGTGACCGAACAGCTTATTTGCCGCGTGACTTTATTTTAGAGGTGACAGGACACCTTAACACTACTGTGGGCAGGCAGCGTTAAGAGCCCTGTCACACTCACCTCTCACGTAACCGAAGACTTCTGGAGCTCCACCCATTAGCCAATGAGAAGTGACGTTGTTTCCGCGTACGTCACCCCTCCCATCCACCGCATGAGGATCTCAAGTTAGGAAGGCCTTCTGTGTAGCTGATGGGTGTGAGTGGGGCCTCAGGTCTAAGTTTTGCCTAAGGCCTCACAAAGCCTAGAGCTGCCTCTGACTGTAAGCAAAACTGTTCTTCACATTTCTGTTAGAACATAAAATGAATTTCACATTTAGAAATATGTCTAAATGTATGTCACACTGTGTGTCTAAGTTTTCCAGGAAAAAAAAAAAAACGTAGCAGCTGTTGCATGTGCACGTGCTTTTATTTATTTAAACTTTATGGCAGTAGGAAATTTTCTTTAACTTCCATGATCTAGTATATAGAGTTCCCAAAATGTAATCATATTGCTGTAAATACTTTCCCTGATTGGCAGTACACCAAACAGTTGTAACACAGCTCTGTTCAAAATTGTCTCATAAAAGTAATGTTGCAGTATTTAACACACTCTATTAATATTGTGTGATAACACATTCAAGGAGGCCCTTTAGGTCTTATTGGGAATTGGGTAGTGTTGACATCTACAGGTGTTAACACAATTTATCACGCATTGTAAAATTAATACTTCTTTCAGTTCCTCGGAGTAGAAAAAGGCTACTGTAAGCTTTAGAGCTGCTTATTCCTGCCTAGTGGTGAAAGGGGAAAATGGTATTGATTTTCTTTACAGCTTTGCATCTAATGGGAATACTTTGTGTTGTTACATTTCATTACTTGAATTAAATGAGATATTGAAACTCAACCACTTGAAGTGTTTATTATCACCACAGGCAAGCAAGAGTTTCTTTGTTTCAAGATATATTATATCATTGTCAGCAGGCGTAGTTTTGATTCCAGAAAAAAGGCTTAGCTTTTTCTTTTTTTTTTTTTTTAAGATAGCAGCCATCATATAGCCCAAAGTACTCTGCACTATGGTAAACATTTATAAGCATTGTTGTCCTTTATTCAACAATGTTTTTATGTTGTGCCTTTGTATCACATGCAGTCCTAGTAAAAGTGCAAATAAGCCACCCCGGACCTCTCTAGTTGTAAATGGAAATCATTTATTCTCAAAGATCCCCAAAAAATTGAATAAAAGCACAACAAAGATGGCATGTCAGCCCCGGAAGAATTGGCTGCTCAATGACCAGGCCATTTTTTGCAATACGGCACTGCGTCGCATTAACTGACAATTGCGCAGTTGTGCGACGCTGTACCCAAACAAAATCAACGTCCTTTTTTTCCCACAAATAGAACTTTCTTTTGGTGGTATTTGATCATCTCTGCGTCTTTTATTTTTTGCGCTATAAACAAAAGCGTCAATTTTGAAAAAACACAATATTTTGTACTTTTTACTGTAATAAATAGCCCCAATTTTTTTTTAAAAAAGCTATTTTTTTCCTCAATTTAGATCGATATTTATTCTTCTACATATTTTTGGTAATAAAAATCGCAAAAAGCATATATTAATTGGTTTGCGCAAAAGTTATAGCGTCTACAAAATAGGGGATAGATTAATGGCATTTTTATTAATTATTATTTTTTTTTACTAGTAATAGCGGCGATCTCTCGATTTTTATTGAGACTGTGACATTATGGGGGACACATCGGACACTTTTGACACATTTTTGGGTTGATTGACAATTATACAGCGATCAATGCTATAAAAATGCACTGATTACTGTATAAATGTCCCTGGCAGGGAAGGGGTGAACACTAGGGGGCGATCAAGGGGTTAATTGTGCTCCCTATGTGTGTGTTCTAACTGTGGGGATGGGACTGACTATAGGAGATGAGAGATCGTGGTTCCCAGCTTGTAGGAACTCACGATCTGTCTCTCCTCTCCTCACAGAATTGGGAGGTGTGTGTTTACACACACCTTCCTGTTCTGCCTCTCGTGCACGCGATCACTTGTGGCCAGCGGTCATCGCGACCGCCGGTCACGAGCATCGGCACCCCTGCTGTTCGCACGCCTGCTTTCCCGCTTAAAGGTACAACGTATAGCTACAACAGTTTCGTGCCGACCTGCTGCAGTATAATGACAGTATAATGATGGTGGCTGGTCGGCATTTCCGACAACAACAATTTACTGTGTACATTAGAATGATGCCAAGACGCCACAATTCTGCTACTGTAGAATAAAGAGGAAAGAAGTTTATATCAGTGCCTCTGTTGTGAAGCATAACCACTTTCAGACCGAACCATTTTGCTGGCTTAAGACCAGACCGTTTTTTGCGATTCGGCACTGCGTCACTTTAACTGACAATTGCGCGGTCGTGCAACGTGGCTCCCAAACAAAATTGACGTCCTTTTTTTTACCACAAATAGAGCTTTCTTTTGGCGGTATTTGATCGCCCCTGCGGCTTTTTATTTTTTGCTCTATAAACAAAAATAGAGCGACAATTTTGAAAAAAATGCAATATTTTTTACTTTTTGCTATAATAAATATCCCCAAAAAATATATAAAAAAACATTTTTTTTCCTCAGTTTAGGCCGATACGTATTCTTCTACATATTTTTGGTAAAAAAAATCGCAATAAGCGATTATTGATCGGTTTGCGCAGAAGTTATAGCGTTTTCAAGATAGGGGATAGTTTTTTAGCATTTTTATTAATAATTTTTTTTTTATTAGTAATGGCGGAGATCTGCAATTTTTTTTGTGACTGTGACATTATGGCGGACACATCGGACATTTTTGACACATTTTTGGGACCATTGTCATTTTTACAGCAATTAATGCTATTTAAATGCATTAATTCCTGTATAAATGACACTGGCAGTGAAGGGGTTAACCACGAGGGGGCAGTGTAAGGGTTAAGTATGCCTAGGGGTGTGTTTCTTACTGTGGGGGGGCGTGGCTGTCAGCTAGTGAATGCTGATCTCTGCTCCAATCACAGGGAGCAGAGATCGGCGTCACTAGTTGCTAGGCAGAACGGGGAGATGCTGTTTATCTCGGCATCTCCCCGTTCAGCCTTCCCGTGAGACGATCGCGGGGGTCCCGATCGGACTCACGGGGGACCCGATGGCACGGATAGGCTAAAGGAGGGACTTATATATACGCCCTCCTGCCTGTACGTGCCATTCTGTCGACGTACATCTGTGTGTGCCGGTCGGGAAGTGGTTAAAGTGATTGTAAAGGTTTTTTTTTTTTTCTTAAATAACAAACATGTCATACTTACCTCCTCTGTGCAAGGGTTTTGCACAGAGCGGCCCTGATCCTCCTCTTCTGGGGTCCCTGGCTCCTCGTCTTCATCAAGTGCCCCCATGGAGAGGCGCATTCCATCGGGGCACTCATGCGGGTGTGCTCCTGAGTCCTGCTGCTGCGTCCATTGGCACAGACAGCAGGACTCGGCCCTGCCCCCAGCTCTCGTGTCCTTGGATTTAATTGACAGCAGTAAAAGCCAATGGCTCCTGCTGCTATAAATCTATCCAATGAGGATCCGAGACAGCGACTGGAGCTTCTGGGCTCTCCATGTTATATTAATAAAGATTAGATTCTTACATCAAATGTCAAAAATCCAGGCCAAAAGATGAGAGGATGTAAATGTATAAAACCTTTCCATAGAAGTAAATGAGGATTGCAGTGTACAACAGGACCTGACCAGGATAATTTTGGAGTATAGGTTGTGTGGTACCCAGTGAGCTGCACTGCAAAGATCACAGTGGCCCAGGGGCAGGTAAGTATGAGATTTGGATTGAATGTATGTGTGTACTTGGGAGGGTTGGGGGTATAAAAGCTAACTAAAAGTAGAGAGACTCTGTCACCTTACCCACACAGGGCAAAATGGCAGTGTCTCTGCAAAGGGGCCCTCCCCCTACCCTTCCTGTGCTCACTTTCCCAGAACTCCACATTGCTCCTTCCTTCTTTTGCAGCTTAGACTATAATAACTGTGTTAGTGGCTTGGGGAAGTGATGAAATCACTCCCTTGGTCACGTGACAGTGTTTAGGTCTAGCAATTGCCTGTTAGACCCGAGTACTGTCACAGGGGAGGCAGTCACATACTCCCCCATACATGGAAGTGCTGAATATTGTCATCCGCTGCAGAGGAGGACTGGTAAGGTGATCATAAGGGGCTGATGGGGCCTTTTGCGGAGACACTATCACTTTGCCCTGAAAGGGCAATGTGACTGTGTCATCTTATTGAAGCTAATTCAAGAGCTTTGCTATATGCATGTTACCATTTATTCCTTTTGATTGGAAAGCATATGTTGTTCATGTGCCTTGCCAATCAAATACTGCACTGCACTGGAGCACAGTGATTTAAACAGGCTCCACAGGGATAAATGGTTGTAAATGTGCATACATGCAATCAGACCCTAAACCAGATAACTACTCAGTATAGATCAAAATGACATTTTTCTCTGTTTTATGCCCTCCAGTATCACCTACTCATAAAAGTTTTGCATATATGTGTAAGGGTAATAAACACAGCATGAATCACAGATAATAATCTTCCAGATGTCTTTATTTTCATAACCAACTTGGCAGCAGTTCTCTGTTTTCTTGTTTTCAAACTTACTTTCTTTTGTCAAACAGATAACTTTCCAGATCAGTTAAAGTAAAACTCCTGCTTTACTTTTTAACTCTTATTTTTTTTTTTTTTTTTTACATAATTTGTGTTTCTCCCTACAGGATCACTGCTTGGGATCGCAGCTTCTTTGGGATAATCAGGGCTTCCTGTGGGCCCAGACTATCAATGAAATAGTTGCCAAGAACTGTATGATGTGGCCTGGGCTCACAGTACTTCTAGCTGAGTGCCACATACAAATCTTTATGCGAGTGCTGCTAAGTCCAAGAGGAATAACTGATTACTACGGCTGACAAGGCATTAAAAGGAGAACCCGTAGCATCACCAAAGATGCCTGCAGGAAAAAAGGTATGTATAGGGTTAACAAAAAAATTAATAAAATAAATGCATTTGAGAGGAGAGCTGAATTTCGCTTTAAGGGAAACTAGTGGTTCATTTTATTTTTGCCAACTGATATTTTTATAAAATCCTATTTTCACAAACATTTAACACAGGAAACCCATGTGCTGTGCATGCTGTTCTATATGATAAGAAAGTCCAGTGCTGCAATGAATTATTGCTTCAGCAGACTGAAGGTCTACATGACACTGTTTCTACAGGAAAGCTAGAAGGAGATGTTCATAATGAACCAGCCCTGTCTCCATATGGCCCCTGAGCCGTGGTAACAAGTTAGGGGCTGGAATGCATGTGGTTTTCAGTATTGGTAGATCTGGGTTTTTAGATCTATACCCCCAGCGCTAGAAGCATGTATAACTCCTAAACACAAATGATTTGCAGTACTTGCCTGTTAAATAGCTTTGACCAAAAACTACTGCTGTAAATTTATTGGGTCAAATATGGGAAAATACAAACTTCCCAACTTACCGAACTGAGAAAGACATACATCATTTAGCACAAAGTATGCAGGCAAAGATGACCCCCCGGCCATGCCCCTAGGGACCCACAAACAAATAAGAAGAAAGAAAAAAAGCGATTGTCTGCCATTTACCTACTGGGCACTTTTACCCCCTTCATGCCCAGGCCAATTTTCATCTTTTAGCGTTATTGCATTTAGAGTGACAATTGCACGATCATGCAACACTGTACCTAAACAAATTTTTTTTATAATTTTATTCACACAAATAGAGATTTCTTTTGGTGGTATTTAATCACTACTGAGTTTTTTTTATTTTTTGCAAAATAAACAAATAAAGACAGAAAATTTTAAATAAAAAAAAAAAAATTTTCATAGTTTGCTAAGATTTTTTAGCAAACAGGTCATTTTTCTCCTTTGCGGATGGGCACTGATAGGCTGTACAAAACGATCACTTACAGTACAGCACTCAGAGGTCCTCTACTGTTGAATAGGACGTGTGACAATTTCAAATGATAGGCGGATGCAGCCTTCCATGAATAGGGTAATCCAAAGTGGAACTACAAAAACAAGAAGACAGGAAGGTGCAAACACCTAGTTCATTACCGCAAAAAAATCTATTTGAGCAAATAAAATGGATACAAGTTGGATATTTACAAAAATGCAACTGGTAAAAACACATAAACCAAAAGATGCCATATAGTATAAGGTATGTATGCTCCAATTGTATCCCACTGTATAGCCAAGCTGACACGTTTTGTGGGCGCAACCCCTTCCTCAGAGCTCAACTCAAGCGGGATACAATTGGAGCATGCATACCTTACTTACACTATAGCGTCTACAAACTATGGGATATATAGAGGAATTTACACAGCTTTTACTTTGTGACTGCCTATCTCTTTTTTTGAGGTGCTATAATGGCAGGGCTGTACAACACCCCCCCACCCTCAATTACCTCTTTTTGGAAAGTAGACACCCCAAGGAACTTGCTGAGAGGCATGTTGAGTCCATTGAATATTACATTTTTTTGCTTGAAAAATGACAAAAAAAATAAAAAATTGATATAATGTAAAAGATGATCTTATGCCGACTATATAGATACCAAACATGGCATGCTTTAAAATTGTGCACTTCCATGCAGCAGCGACAAACTACGTACATTTTTAAAAGCCTGTTAAAGCCTTTAAAAGCATTTGCAGGTTACCACTTTAGATTTACAGAGGAAGTCTACTGCTAGTCTCCAGTAATAAGGTGGATGGTCCCTTAGTAGCGACTGCTTTCCCTTTACCTCCGACCACAACTGGTTCATCGTCCGGCTGAACCTTCGCAACTCAGTTGGCCTCCAATCCTGCAGTCCCAACCCTACGCTGCTTCTCCTGCTCCTGGATAGGCCTTAGGCAGCCTAGTAGCCAAGTGTCTCCGGGATAGGCCTCTGGCTACCGGCCTAGCAGCCTGGGGTGACATAACACACGTCCACCTAGACAGCCGTCCAGGTAGCACAGAACTCTGATCACCTGACTCCACCCAAATAAATAGGCTCTCTCAGCAGGCCAAGGGACTAAAGAAACCCCTGCCAATTGGCTGAGATGCCCATTCATTCATAATCTGACTTTCCTAAGCCCCTGTCAATCTAATGTCACAGCCACAGTGCCACCTAGTGACAGAAGAGAAAAGGTGCAGCAATTCCAGAATTAAAGAGAAATCAGTGGTTCTTCTTCTTCTTCTAACAATAAGGCCCCTTTCACACTGGGGCGGTTTTCAGGCGGTACATCGCTAAAAATAGCGCCTGTACACCGCCTGAAAAAAAACGGCCCCATTCACTCCAGTGTGAAAGCCGGCGGGCTTTCACACTGGAGCGGTGCACTAGCAGGACGTTAAAAAATGTCCTGCTAGCAGCATCTTTGTGTTCACCGCTCCTATACCGCTCCTACCCATTGAAATCAATGGGACACCGCGGTAACACCGCGGCAATACCGCCGCAAAGCGCCGCTATGGCGGCGCTTTGCGGGGGATTTTAACCCTTTTTCGGCCGCTCGCGGGGGGTAAAGCCGCACCGCGAGCGGCCGAATCCCGTGGCTAAAACGACGGTAAAGCAGCACTAAATATAGCGATGCTTTACCGTCACCGCGGCTCCCGCCCCAGTGTGAAAGGGGCCTTAGCCAGGACAATTACTTCCTGGCAAACTAAATTTGTTAGCAACCCTGCCTAAACACCAGGGTGCTACATGCATATTTGGTAGGCTTTCTGCAAATACCAAAACCAAGGGACATCATAGAAGTCTATGGGGAAAGTGCAACTAACCTGCACAAAGCCCACGACTTAGCTGTGCTTTGCCCAGAGCTCAGCGGGACCACACTGGAGCAGTCTGAAGCTGCCCTAACCTAAATCAGGAAATTCATATTTCCAATGACTGAATGCATGCTTCAGCTGATAGTAAAAATAATGGACTCGATAAATTATTGTTGCTACACCAAATATTTATCACATTGAAACCTGTTTTTCCTTTTGGATTCACCAAATACAGTAAGGGTCATTTTACACTGATGCACTTTTGTGCAGCTTAAGAGTTCTTGCACACTGATGCACTTTTGATGTGTTCCCATTGACTTACAATGGAAGGTACTTTTTTGGTGCGCCTTTGAAAGACTGAACCAAAGATGCAGAATGCAGGACTCAAAGTGCAGCACACCTGCAGTGTGAGTAGTTACATAGGATTTAATGCAGAATAGTTTTCATGCGCTTTTGTCGCCCTGGAAAAGTGCACCAGTGTGAAAAGGGCCAATTCAAATGAAAGAATCAGTTAAATTTAAAGAGTTTGAAATGAAAGATGCAACTAATTCAGCAATTGTAAGAGCCACTTTTCAGACAAATAGTCTCACAATCTGCACAAAACAAATAATATTACAGAAAATAAGTTTGGAAATATTTGGCGCAATAGAGGTGTGCTGTAGTGTGTCACAGGAGAATGATTCTACTATGTGCCAAATAAAACAATCAAAGATTTTGTGCCAAAATAAGATGTCATGTGTGACAATTCACATTTCTCAAAAACTATCATCCTTATATTATCCAGTCTACAGTCTTCACTCTAGTACAGAGCACAGGCAGCTGCTGGCATCCTATTATATTAGTAAATTAGGCCCAAAGGGGAGAAACTACCAAACCTAATGATAGCAATCAGTATAGCACTGGAAAACTAGAGGTGGTGGAATTTGAGCACAGTAACCTCTTGACTTTTGAATTTAGAATAAAATTATTTATCTAATCTTTGATTTATATTATACAATTCTCATAACATTTTGTTTACTCAAATTGAGAGTATTAATTTATATAATCTTATTTTGGTAAATTAGTTTTTGATACTTCCATATCAAGCCTCATACTGTCTGTATTTTTTGGCAGTTCCACATACATGCCATCAACTTTCTTCTTTCATGCAACTGCCTGTTAAACCAGTGCTTTGTGGTGTACTGGGATACGGCTGCTATGATGGGGTTCTTCTATCAATGTCAGTGTCTGGAGCACAGATGCAAAGCAAAGTCATATTTTTTTGATCAAAACCCACAAAAAAGATATATATATATATATATATATATATATATATATATATATATATATTATATATATATATATATATTATTTATGGTCTAGAGCCCTACGGACGACATGAGTAAAGATGACATATAGGAACAACACAAAACTCACCAACATGAAATAGACCTGAAAGTGCGCCTTGGTCTACCGTATGGTACACCAAAATAAGGGGGCATACCCTAGATAAAGAATGGTAAGAAGTAGTTATGGAATAATGTAGAATGAGTATTCAGTCTGGGGTAAGAATACTTGGAAGAGGCTTTTAAAAGGGGAGGGTGGGTGGGTATAACGCACAGGAAACCGACAAAGACCGGCGGCCTTTGGGCTGCTTAAATACCCTCCGGGCTCCTCCCATAACTTCAGGCCGGTACCCGGCCTTCCAATTTATGGTCTAGAGCCCTACGGACGACATGAGTAAAGATGACATATAGGAACAACACAAAACTCACCAACATGAAATAGACCTGAAAGTGTGCCTTGGTCTACCGTATGGTACACCAAAATAAGGGGGCAAAAACCTTCAGGTAGGGGATAATTATTTATTAAAGGTAATGTCACTGAGTAAGATGAGCAACGGCCTGAGCCATCTCCAACTGTGGGATAGGAACGTAGCGAGAGAAGCAGGCCGATCTCCACCGAGCCAGTTCCTTGATCACGTGGTCCGGAACCCCCTGTCTTGAGGCCGTCGTGGCCGCCCCAATCCGGAATGAATGCCCGGAGTACTGGCTGGGGTCCAAGTGAAGATTGCCGAGAAGGACCCGGACATGTTCCGCGAACTGCGACGAGTTGAGGGGTTACACCGGAAAGGGCAGAAGCGGACTGGACCCTGGGCGGTCGGATAGCAGTGCCGTCAAGCGGTTTAACACGGCAACTGGGCACCAGTTGTTGTGAGTCCTGTACAGGTGAACATCTACTCCGGAACCTCGCTGCTGAGTTTTGGATGTCGCCAAGTGAAGGACGTAGTGATCCTGGTGGCGGCAGAGACTACTTCTATGCAAGACTGGACCGGCTGGGTGGCTGCGAGTGAACTCGCTGGGCCGTAGAAACCCACAAAACGCCATGTGTATCGCAGCCTGCAGGGCGGTGCTGAGGAGGAGACCGAAAGGGGCCTATCCAGGATGTCAGACATTCCCTTGAAGATCTCCCCCGTGATAGGCAGCCGCTTAGGGCTGACTGGCGGCTGGTGTTTCTGCACTCCACGTAGTAGAGCCCTCACTGCGTGGCAGGAGAACGCCGAAGGCCTCGCGGGGTCTTGAAGTGACAAGTAGTGCGGCACCCCGGCCACGTACTGGCGTATCGTGCTGTGTGACAGTGCTAGGAGAGAATGACAATAAGCGCTGAGTTAAACTTCCCTGGAATGAATGAGCAGTAAACATTGAACTGACGCTGTAGGGATAGCTGGACCAGTCTGCGGAGGAAGGACATGACGGGCCTGGATTTAGGCCTGCCCTTGCTGATGATCTTGGCTGTGGCTTGATTGTCTGTCGTGAAAGCCACAGTCTGTCCAGACCAATGGTGACCCCATAGGTGAGCGGCTGCTACGATGGGGAAGAGCTCAAAGAGGGCTGACGTGGTAGTGAAGCCTGGTGTGGCTAGTGCTTGAGGAGGCCAAGGGGCGACGAACCACAAATGGCCAAAAATGGCGGCGCATCCTGTGGATGCCGCCGCATCGGTCACCACCTGAGGTGACTGCGTGGACACGACTGGGATGAACAGGGACACACCGTTCCAATTACTAAGAAAGTGTTCCCACATGGCCAGATCTGCCCTGGCTGCCCAAGGACTACTCTTAGACCCGAAGGTCAATTTGGTCGCGAAATAATATCGCTCCCTCCACTTGATGAGGGGACGAGCGAGTTGAGACTGGGAGCGACGGAAAGAATGAGGCGCTGACAGATCATACACCAGACGTTTTAATTTGAAAATATTCCCTGTACAAGCCCGATAGGGCTAACCCTCCAGATGTTAAAGGGAGACTGACTGAACGGGCCTATCATGAAGTCCCGATCCAACTCCGTCTGCAGAAGGACGTCAATCGCTGGCTCATCTGTTGCTGCTGAGCGTAGGTTCGGACATTCGTGGGTGGAGTGGGGCAGGGTGATGAGCCTGATGTGAAACCCATCGGTGAGACCCCGGATGAGGTAGCTGGCGAGTGACGGAGTGGGGTGTGAGGTCAAGTAAACACCGAGCCAAAGGGCGTCGACCCGGCTTAGTCATGGTTCTTCTGTTTGACCTCACATAGGATCCTGGGGTGCGCCCTCTGGCATAGGGTGCAAACGTGCAAGAGCCGGCACTGGCTGAAATTGCAGGAGCCGTAATTGAAATTGTTGCAAATGGCGGCTCCCCCAACCATCCGCACCGGACGTCCCAACTTGTCCACCCTTTGCGCTTGCGCCGGGGCCTGCTGAGCCTGGCTCGTGCTGGTAGAGGCCGAGCTAGCTATCGGATGGACAGAGGCTATGTTGGCACACCAGACCGTGGTGTGGGACGCTGACTGACAGACAGTACATAGCGGGGAGCGAAGACCCGCGAAGTGGCGGCAGAACAACATCGTGTCCACTACGCTCCAGTCCGTTGTCAAATGAAACTGTGAGAATCTGGCTGCGGCTTTGGCCGAAAAGGACCGATGATAGTCGTAGAACGCTGAGCCACCGTATTTGTGGCCCAGGTCTATGATCAAATGGAGGTAGAGGTCCAGTTCCTCCCGTCTGCCGGGGGAGGCTGAGCACAGCACGTCCCTAAACATGCCGAAAGCGAGCGTGAACTCGGGCACCGTGAGCTTTCTGTTGAGCCTCGGATCCTTTGCTTTCAAAACCACCGAGACGTCCCCCCCCAGGTGTAGGCCTTGTTCTCGGCCAAGTCATGGACCGAGATCAAGAGTGAGGCCAGGTTAACGTCTCTGCCCTCTAGAATGTCCTTCCTTACGCTGGGTGGCACCAGGTGGGAAGGGTGAACGGTAGTCGTGGCAAGCTCACTACCTGCGGCCGGTGCACTGATGGCTGGGACCACCGCAGGGTCCGGAACCGTGGCAGCCGGGCTGGTCTCTAGACGAGACACCCTGTCCTGGACCTCAACGATTGAGGAAGACAGGGAAGACATGAGGGTGTGTAGCTGAGCGACGGCGGCTGAAATCGATTCCAGAGACGCCTGCTGGCTGCTGAGGCTTGCTGCGGCCGGTGGTGGGAAGAGGAGCCTGAATAGCTCCGCCTTCCTGGCCGCGGACGAGAAGGGTATCCCTCTGCGTCTCAGCTCGGCGGACAGCCTGGGAATTGTCCATGCCCTAAGGGACTGGACACTGCCAGCCTCGGAGGCTGATGCCGGAGATAGCGGGGTGGTGAGGTCATCGCTGCCGACTGATGACATGGCGGCTGCCAAGACCCGTTACTTAGTAGACTGGTCACGTGTCTGCAAGCTGGGCCTGCTGGCTGGAACCCTGATCAAGCTGGTGCAGGTAGACCTACTGAATCCGACTGACCTGAGAGAGTGTGAGAGAAAGTACCTATTTAAGAGCCTAAACTGCTGCCGTCCAGAGCGACGGAACCCAACGTAGATGATAACAACAGGCGATAGTGACTTAAGTCGACTGCCGAGACCGCTGTGGGATCAAATGACAGATGACAACACGAATGACTGACTTGACATGTTGCCTTAACTGAACGAACTTCCCGTGACAGGGCCCGGCCCGTTCGTACCGTATGGGGGTGCCTGTGGGCCGGACTCTGGAGCACGTACAGAAATGAGGCAACCGTGAAACGAGGCTAACTGCCTGGGTATTGCTGAGGCCGAACTGTGACATCCAGCTGCCACCGGGTCCGACTCCAAGCTCCCTTTTTTTTTTTGTTTTTTTTCTTTTTTTTTTTTTCCTTCTTTGTTTTCTTTTTTTTTTTTCTTTTTTTTTTTGTAGAAATGCGGCCGGCCTAGGGCACGCCGGCGTGAATTCGTACAGGCAGGTGACGAATTAACGCCGGGGCGTGGTAAGGTGACACAGAAATGATATAACATGACAAGGACAAGAATCAAAGTCTTTTTTTTTTTTTGCGACTCCGCCCCTGGCGCATGTATTGAAATGAGGCCGGGCCTAGGGCACGCCGACACGAATTAGTGCGAGGTAGTGACTGCATTCATGCCGGGCGTGGTAAGGTGACAGAAATGCGATACCATGACAGGGGCAAGAATCAGGAATGTACGCAAACCAGTGATGCGATTCCGCCCTTGGCGCATGTATTGAAATGAGGCCGGGCCTAGGGCACGCCGACACGAATTAGTGCGAGGTAGTGACTGCATTCACGCTGGGCGTGGTAAGGTGACAGAAATGAGATACCATGACAGGGGCAAGAATCAGGAATGTACGCAAACCAGTGATGCGATTCCGCCCTTGGCGCATGTATTGAAATGAGGCCGGGCCTAGGGCACGCCGACACGAATTAGTGCGAGGTAGTGACTGCATTCATGCCGGGCGTGGTAAGGTGACAGAAATGAGATACCATGACAGGGGCAAGAATCAGGAATGTACGCAAACCAGTGATGCGATTCCGCCCTTGGCGCATGTATTGAAATGAGGCCGGGCCTAGGGCACGCCGACACGAATTAGTGCGGGGAAGTGACTGCATTCATGCCGGGCGTGGTAAGGTGACAGAAATGATATACCATGACAGGGGCAAGAATCAGGAATGTACGCAACCAGTGATGCGATTCCGCCCTTGGCGCATGTATTGAAATGAGGCCGGCCTGGGGCACGCCGACACGAATTAGTGCGGGGAAGTGACTGCATTCATGCCGGGCGTGGTAAGGTGACAGAAATGATATACCATGACAGGGGCAAGAATCAGGAATGTACGCAACCAGTGATGTGATTCCGCCCTTGGCGCATGTATCGAAATGAGGCCGGGTAGTCGTGCATCTGGATCGCCCCGATCGGAGCATGATTGAATGCGACCGGACCAGGATCGAAGCGATGGCATGAACGCCCTGTTTAACTGATGCGAAATGATTTAGCATGACCGAATGGCCCGATACGTTAGCCATGTTTGAAATGATGAAATGATTGTCATGCTAACACGTGAAATGTTTCGACACGGTCGAAGTGATTCGTACAATTAGTATGCCAACAGTGCTTCGGAATGTGAATAGCGATTTGGTACGCTCGCTGGCGCCACTGATTCGAATAATGGCAGGACATGAACGATACGTGTGAGTGCGAACGGCACCCGTGCGTGAGTCGTGTTTGAACGATTCGAAGACTGCGTAGCACGACCGCGTAAGGGAACCCTTGAGTGCCGGATGCGGCATCGGTCGGAGTGTTTCGTGGCGGGCGGCCCTGAATGTGCGTGCCGCTAGATGGCTCCCGATCGTGTACAACCAAAAACGTGCGAGTAAGTGTTTAGGTTTCGAGACAAGCAGCGCGTGGTTCGTGAGCTACGCAGACCACAGTTTAGTGACATGATAAGCAGTGCATGAGAACGTAAAACATGGGAGCCGAAGCCCTACCTGCGACAGCCGAACCAGACTCTTTGAACGAACTGCGACTCGGCGACACGAGTGCGACACGAAGGGACAACGCGACTTACGAACACGGAACGCGGGACTGCAACCAGAGGAGACGGACAGACGAAAACGGAGCTCACGAACCGGCACCAACAGCGCTTGTCTCGAACGAGTCGGTCCTAGATGTCTGACGTACGTATCACGCACAGGAAACCGACAAAGACCGGCGGCCTTTGGGCTGCTTAAATACCCTCCGGGCTCCTCCCATAACTTCAGGCCGGTACCCGGCCTTCCAATATATTTATATTATTTTGACAATTGCGTGGTTGTGCGACGTTGCACCCAAACAAAATTGACGTCCTTTTTTTTTCCCACAAACAGAGCTTTCTTTTGGTGGTATTTGATCACCTCTGCGGTTTTTATTTTTTGCGCCATAAACAAAAGAAGAGCGACAATTTTGAAAAAAACACAATCTTTTTTACTTTTTGCTATAATAAATATCAAATTTTTTTGAAAAAAATTTATTTTTTTACTCAGTTTAGGCCGATATGTATTCTTCTACATATTTTTGGTAAAAAAAATCGCAATAAGCATTTATTGATTGGTTTGCGCAAAAGTTATAGCGTTTACAAAATAGGAGATAGATTTATTGCATTTTTATTTTTATTAATTTTTTACTAGTAATGGCGGCGATCTGCGATTCCCTGCAAGTGATTCTAACTGTGGGGGGAGGGGACTTACAAGGGGAGGAGACCGATCGGTGTTCCTCTGTTCTGGGAACACACCATCGGTCTCCTCTCCAGTGACAGGACGTGGAGCTGTGTGTTTACACACAAAGCTCCATGGTCCCGCTGTTTTCACGGGCAATCGCGGGTGCCCGGCGGACATTGTGGCCGCCGGGCACGGGTGCGCGCGCCCCCTAGATGGCCGGGAATAGGAGGACGTCATATGACGCCCACCCAGGATGGGAGATCCACCTTGTGGGCGTCATATTACTATAGGCTGGTATTGAAGTGGTTAAGGAACCCAACTGTACATTAACATGACCCCATACATTGGTGATAATTTTAGTGTCATTTTACATTGATGGCCAGTGGGAGAAGTGTCCCTTTACATTAATGGCAAGTTGAAAGGTGCTCCCTCACACTAGGGGCAGTTACATATAAGATCAAAGGGTCCCTTCATGGCTAAGTTCACTTTTTTTCTAAATTCCAGTTCCCCTATGTACCAATATAGTATTAATGTACTTCTTTTGCAAAAACAACAAAGCTTTCCATCTATTCTACACACAATTACCTCACTCTTCATAGCTAATTTAAAAAAGTCTCCATTACTTCTGTCTTACTTCCTGGACAGACTATAGGTCATGACACAGGAAGGAGTTGACCAGCTGACCTCATTGGTACACACCCTCCGGCCTGCTACCCATTTCCACGTGAACGTTTTTTTAAAATGATATGTAATCAATTAGTGATCACTGTTTTCAAATACATGATTTTTTTTCTACCTTAACTATCTTCTTGCATAGATTGTTCACTTGGAGTGTGCTGAGCGATCAGATAACAGACTATGTGGATCAGAGCTGGATTCAGTGGTTAAATACTTGAGAAAGAAGAAAGGAGGGTCTACCAGTTTCATGCCACTGGCTCTCCTGTATCACATTGGTGCAAAATAAGGTAACCCAGTTATATATTAATTACTAATTCATGTTATGTAAATAGTAAATGAATTTGTCTTTGTATTGATGTACATTAACCTGTGCAAGAAGGGGGATCAGGCTTTACTGCATTGTACAATGTTGAGAATCTAAGGACAGTTCAAATTTCGTCCGGTTCAGCAATAACCGGCCGAGACGCGAACCATGTATGAGTAGGCTGAATGTACCAAGTTGATCAATCGATCAACTTGGGTACAACCAGCCTGCTGAGTGTTACCTGCGATTATCACTAGTGGCTTCTATAGCCGCTAGCAATAATCACTGTCTTGTCCCGGCGGGGATGGTTTCCCCTGCACCTCCTCCATGAGAAGGCAATGGCTCGGCAGGCCGGTGTTAATGAGGGAATCAACCACCCATGGTTGCAGGAAAGAAATCTGCTCTGTGTATGGCCAACCTAACAAGTGGAAATTGCTGAAAAGGAGTACAGACATTTTCTTATCAGTAAGGTAATGTTCCTTCTTTATCCAGTCACAGCATTACTCAGGTGTTATTACCAAGTGCTGTGGTGGAGAAAAGTAAATGGTTGGTACTTTGTATAGTATCTCACAGATATGCGATTCACATGCAGTTCTGTGTAATGCAATTTCTGCCCATTCATTTTGAATAGGCTGAAATTGCACCACACAAAAAATAGGGCAAGCACTACTTTTTCACACACACTGCAAGATGATCGCATAGTGCTTTTGTACTGTGTTTACGACCTACCTTTGGGGTGTTGTTAACTTTACATTCGTGTTCAGGTATGTAAAAGGGGGAGGTCTGGGGGGGGGGGTGCTGCACTACAGAAGGGCTTTCACCTTAATGCAATAGAATGCATTAAGGTGAAAAACTTAGAGGGTTTACAACCCCTTTAATTTGAGTCACAAATGTACTAATTACATCCCACTAGTGACAGCAACCAGATAATAAAGGAAACATAGGGGGTCATTTACTAAACCTGGAGAGTGCAAAAATCTGGTGCAGCTCTGCATAGAAACCAATCAGCTTCCAGGTTTTATTGTCATTGCTTCATTGGACAAGCTGAAGTTAGAAGCTGATTGGCTCCCATGCACAGCTGCACCAGATTCTGAGTGCTCCAGTTTTAGTAAATCTCCCCCATAGTTACTTTCCTGGCATATCAGCATATTAATGGGTCGTTTTTACCCACTATACCTAGAAAGGACCATAAATCACAACAACCAGCCATTGAACATACTGTAGTTACCTGGCATGGCACCATAGTAAGGGATAGTTTCTACCCCCTTTATTTTGTTTTCTTTGTGACATGAATCAGTTAATTTGTATCCCTACAAAGCCACTGAATTCCTTTTCTTTTTTCCTCTTCATGCTCATTGGATCTGTTTTGTGGTTCACCTGCCTTGCTGGGGTAAATTCTGTTGGTCTACCTGATGTGTCAGGTGAAGTTCCCCTATATAGTCTTCTAAATGCTATGAAAGAGCTTTTGCTGGTCCTTTGTCACATATTTTTCTTTGCACAATTTAATGGCTCGTTCTCAGTAAAGCAAAGATGCTGTTGGAGGGGTTGCAAGCAAGGTGATGGGGGCATCTGTCAACGTTGGGAACGCATGATGTGAGAAACTCTTAATTTTCCTTTTTGAAGTAAACTAAAAGTATTACCAAGATGGAGCTAGAGGCTCAGAAGTCCTGAAGTTTTGCCCGCCCAAGTTTCCCAGTTGGGAGTCAGGCTATCCAGGTTCCTCTGAGTTTAGGCAGACAAAATAAGAGACCACTCAATTTTAAAACCATCTCAGAAGGTCATACATAGAAATTTCTAAAGACTCCAATCTAAAATGTATGCTGACAAAGATACCAGCATGCAAGATCACCTTAGTAAAGTCCTTACAAGGGGGAGTTACTGCAGTTCACATCAGTAGAATTTTTTGGGAGTGTATTTGCCATTTTTCTAGTCCAGGAAAAGACAAGGACTTGGGGACAGTCATAGACCTAAAGTACTTCAATCTGAAATAGGGTTTCAAAATGCAATCTCTGTAAACTATTCAATTGAAGGAAGCCAGAAAACTGACTTCCTTTATTATAAAAGACATTCATTTCCATAATCAAATCTATCCATCAAAAATATATTTGCTTTTCATTTCTGGTTTCTTTTACACCACTTTATTTTCAATTTGTTTACCTTCTTTTCAGCTTACTGTAACCATATTTCCCAGGGTGTTAAGCCATTCTTACAGTAGTAGCTTTTTTGTGTCGGAAAATCGTTCACATTTATCACTATCTAGGCAACATTCTGCTCTTAAGCCAATATCAGAGTCTCCTGCTCATGCATTGAGATTTAGTTCTGGCAACCCTAGAGGAGTTTGGCTTGGTGAATGTGGGAAAGATGAGATGATTTGTAAGATGGCTACTTTGTCCTCAATAAATACTTTTATGTCTCTTTAATGTGTTGAATCTGCCTCCTTCCCATGCCACCACAAAAAAATTGAGCATTCCCTCCCTGAGTTGTCTGTTTTTTTAACCAATAGTATGCCATGAAGTTTGTCAGGAAAGAAAAACTACAGTAAGTATTGAAATCAATTTTCCGGTTATGGTGATAAATGCTTGACCTGTGCTTTGTTAACATTGCTGTAAGTGATAAAAAACATCATATATAATAGATATCATATATCATATCAGAAGTCTATATCTAGTTCCATCGTAGTACATTTCCTGTCAGATTTGAGAAATAAATTACAGTATGCTTGTGCACTAAAAATACTTGAGGGAATCAGCTCAGACATGTTCAGTGCTTTCTAGTATTTTAATAAAAGAACATTTCCAGCATTCTCCAAGTTTTATATATTCTTTTTTACTAAGTCAATAGATATTCTGGATCTTTAGGTTTAGTTTTTTTATTATTTGTTACACTACCCCTGAAGGGGTTGCTGGTGTTACCTGTTATTTCCCTTAAACATACAGAGGCTGCCAACCACAGCAAGCACCAGTCCATTCACACTGGCTCCAGTAACACAGTCTATGAGATGTCTTTTTAGGATTTATTGCTGATAGAATTTGTAACAGGAGAGGGTTTTGGGGGCATGAGATACTCAAAAATGGTTAGAAATGAGCTGTGAGAAGACAATCTTCTCCTTAAGCAGCTGTGATTATTGGACAGTCTAAGGTCTCACAGCTAGGGACTATGCGGCAAGTCTCTTTGGCATCTGGCTACCCTGCACCACTGCACAACTATTGGTACCCAGTGCAATCTCAGGAACACTGCACAGTACAGGAGGACAATCTTCTCTAAGCTTACAGTCCAAAACACTGCTGAGGACAGGGGAATGGCCAGTATCTGAAACCCTATGAGAGCAGTCTCAGTGCAACCAATCTCTGGCACTTACAGTATCTCACAAAAGTGAGTACACCCCTCACATTTTTGTAAATATTTTATTATATCTTTTCATGTGACAACACTGAAGAAATGACACTTTGCTACAATGTAAAGTAGTGAGTGTACAGCTTGTATAACAGTGTACATTTGATGTCCCCTCAAAATAACTCAACACACAGCCATTAATGTCTAAACTGCTGGCAACAAAAGTGATTACACCCCTAAGTGAATATGTCCAAATTGGGCCCAAAGTGTCAATATTTTGTGTGGCCACCATTATTTTCCAGCACTGCCTTAACCCTCTTGGGCATGGAGTTCACCAGAGCTTTACAGGTTGCCACTGGATTCCTCTTTCACTCCTCCATGACAACATCACCGAGCTGGTGCATGTTAGAGACCTTGCGCTCTTCCACCTTCTGTTGAGGATGCCCCACAGATGCTCAATAGGGTTTAGATCTGGAGACATGCTTGGCCAGTGCATCACCTTTACCTGTCAGCTTCTTTAGCAAGGCAGTGGTCATCTTAAAGGTGTGTTTGGGGTCGTTACCATGTTGGAATACTGCCCTGCGGCCCAGTCTCCAAAGGAAGGGGATCATGCTCAGCTTCAGTATGTCACAGTACTTGTTGGCATTCATGGTTCCCTTGATGAACTGTAGCTCCCCAGTGCCAGCAGCCCTCATCCAGCCCCAGACCATGACACTCCCACCGCCATGCTTGACTGTTGGCAAGAAACACTTGTCTATGTACTCCTCACCTGGTTGCCGCCACATACACTTTACACCATCTGAACCAAACAAGTTTAACTTGGTCTCATCAGACCACAGGAAATGGTTCCAGTAATCTGTTTCCTTAGTCTGCATGTCTTTAGCAAACTGTTTGCAGGCTTTATTGTGCATCATCTTTAGAAGAGGCTCTTTCTGGGATAACAGCCATGCAGACCAATTTGATGCAGTGTGCGGCATATGGTCTGAGCACTGATAGGCTGACCCACTACCACTTCAACCTCTGCAGCAATGCTGGCAGCACTCATACTGTACGTCTATTTCCCAAAGACAACCTCTGGATATGACGCTGAGCACGTGCACTCGACTTCTTTGGTTGACCATGGCGAGGCCTGTTCTGAGTGGAACCTGTCCTGTTAAACCACTGTATGGTCTTGGCCACTGTGCTGCAGCTCAGTTTCAGCGTCTTGGCAATCCTCTCATATAAATAAATAAAAATAAATTGCGCAAAACTAAGCCACATACAATGTTAAATATTCATTCAAAAACACATAAAACCATGAAGGTGAATCAAAGTAGATCGATTGGTGATTGTTAAATATTGTGTTGAATAAACGTCCGAAACACAAAAAAAACTTTCAGTGTTGAATAAACGTCACAAACACAAAATACATTTTCAGTGAAGTTATGATGAATTATCCAAATACAACTTCTGATGCAGCACCTGGATATCTATGATGGCAACTGATAGGTACTTTATATCCCAGCGAAGGAAAAAAATAAAATGAGATGGCCTCTTACTGGACAAGATGGACCCCAAATTATAGGGATCAAATTTGCTTTGTTCCACCCAGTTCTGTTCCAAGTGTTAGCCACTCTCCTCCGTCAAAGACAACAAAATGATTAGTAACTTTGCACCCTTCCAGTCAAATTGCCATGTACTCCTCCAGTATATGTAAAAGATTCAGAAAAAGAAGGAACTTCATAGTGCAGTAAAAAGTGGTAATTTATTCAAAATTTTGCATAAGCGCAGCTAAGAAATACGATACAGACACGGCCGCAAGCTTTCAAACTGCCAGCTGGTGTGTGGTGACGTCACAACCGACGCATTTCCCTGTAACAAACATTGACCGGGAACGGGAGTCTTCTCATAGCCTAGGCCATCTTTATGTAGAGCAACAATTCTTTTTTTCAGATCCTCGGAGAGTTCTTTGTCATGAGGTTCCATGTTGAACTTCCAGGGACCAGTATGAGAGAATGAGAGCGACAACACCAAATTTAACACACCCGCTCCCCAGTCACACCAGAGACCTTGTAACACTAAAGAGTCACGGGGGAAAATAGCTAATTGGGCCCAATTTTGACATTTTCACTTATGGGTGTACTCACTTTTGTTGCCAGCGGTTTAGACATTATTGGCTGTGTGTTGAGTTATTTTGAGGGGACAGCAATTTTACACTGTTATACAAGCTGCACACTCAGTACTTTATATTGTTGCAAAGTGTAATTTCTTCTGTGTTGTCACATGAAAAGATATAATAAAATATTTTCAAAAATGGGAGAGGTGTACTCACTTTTGTGAGATACTGTATATCCCAAAAGTAAACAGTCACCACCCCCTTTTGCCCTGCCTGTGTATACCCCGCCTTTCTAATGAAGCGCCCATCAAATGCAGCCTCACCAGCTCCCATCAATGCAACCTACCAGCGCACATCAATGCAGCCTCACCAGCACCCAAAAAATGCAGCCTACAATAAATGTTTGCTTGCTTCCATTCATTCGGGAGTCGGGACACAGACGCAGTCCTCCACCAGGCAATGCGCCTCTGACACTATGTGCGAACAGAGCGGTGGCTGCCTGCTGATGCTGTGACTTAGTTGCTTGCTACAGAGAGAAGAGAATAGGAACACCAGTGGCCGGGCGCCCTAGGCAGCAGGGCACCCTAGGTGGCTGCCTAGTTTGCCTAGTGGTAGCACCAGCCCTGCAGACTGTCCTTCTCTAGGCC
>CM053028.1:288468360-288601769 GCA_028564925.1 Lithobates sylvaticus | reverse complement strand
TTGAAAAAGCTATTTCAATGGTTTCAGTATTCAAGAGTGTGATTAAGTGATCTGAAAAAGAACTGGGAGCAAAGTTTCCTGAGATTATCCAATGTAATGTAATAGTCAGGTCCTATGGTTGCATAATGCATAATTCTGATTTTAAAATTAATTTAGCTATAGCAATACAGCACAAATGAACATGACCACATAGAGTCTGACCAACAAAAGCAGTTCATACAGGTATTACTTCCTCTTTTACTTCCTCTTTACTTCCTTTTTTTATCAGTATCGCTGCCATCAAAGAATTTAAAGTAATAAAAAATAATATAACACAAATAATCAATTTGGTTGATTTACTAAAGACAAATAGACAGTACACTTTGCAAGTGCAGTTACACAAATTTTCCCCAGAGCATAGTGAATGTGGTAAAACTTCAATTGTAAAGAATACCCAAACAAGTGCCAGGAAAATAAAAAAAATGCATTTTTGCTTGCACATGATAGAGAGCTGAAAATCAGCAGAGCTTCACCACATCCACTAAGTTCTGGGGAAAATAAGTGCAACTGCACTTGCAAAGTGTACTGTCTATTTAACTTTAGTAAAGCAACCAACTTCATTATTTGTGTTATGCTATTTTGTATTACTAAATTCTTTGATGACAGAGATACGCATAAAAAAAACAAGTGTAAATCTATTTGCCTTTAATAAATCAACCCTGATCTGTATACAGTATTTTCTAACTGATGACAGTATGTAAGGGATCACTGACAATTTAAATTACAGATGACATAGAGGTAGCAGATACACTGATTCCAAATTTACTAAAGTAGTAGAGCATGTTCACTTTCAAAGTGAGTTTTGACTTTTTTTTTAGTAAATTAACTGAAAACAAAGTAAGAATTCCCTTTGCAAAGAATATCCAATAATGTGCTGTGATATTTTGAAAACAGGACATTGCTTGCACATGATTGGATGATTGAAGTGGGCACAACACCTCATTTTTTAAGTGAATTTTCTTTTTGCAAAAATAAGTTTCATATAGGTTAGTTGTACTGACTTTCTGACAATTATTCAATCAAATTCAAGCAACATCTTTTTTTTTTTAAATCCTTGCACATAATTGGAAATTCTTTGTAAAGTACATTTCCACTTGTTTTACTTCATTCACTAAGATAAGCGAATATTTAATTTTAATTTTAATTTTGGAAGTAACATGCTTTGTACCTTTAACCTCCCTGGCGGTATGATTATGTCAGATTTTTGAATCTCAAAGCAGTACCTTGTTTTGCATAGAAATTTGGCATTTTATATTTTAGGCCTGTAATTCTTAGTAATAACACACATAAATCTGTCCAAACAAGAGTCTAGTAGACATCCCCGGGTATGATAAAGTTTGAAACAGGAAATCATAAATTCTAATATAATAAATAACTATAAACAATTATAAAAATTAATACTATAATAATAATAAAATGAATTTCCCCACGAATCACCATCGCTCAATTCTGCAAGTGTTCTAATTTACTATCGCTGTTTTCTAGCTGGTCTAAAACCACTTTTGATGTAAAGGGACACTTTTTGGTTGCCACGGACAATCTCAAGTTTCCAGGCAGAAAGAACAGTATATATAATATAAAAGTGCATGCAGGGCACTGGACAAAACACTAGGGACAAAAGGGAGGTGAAATAATTTGATACAGTAATGTAGTCTGTAAGATTACATTGTACTGTATGTATTATGTATTTTGTATTTTTTAAATTTTCCGCTGGGCTCCACCCCCATGCGTTGCGACGCTCGCAGGGAACAGAGCCCAGCACACAGTACACTCAGGGGACATAGCGGAGGGGGATCCTGGTGACAAGGTAAGTTACCTGGACCAGGATTCTGCAATGCAATCCGGAGTGTGGCTCGGGGTTACCGCTAATGGTACTGAAATTTAACCCAGAGCCACACTCGGGATTACCGCCAGGAGGGTTGTCTTGAACAGTTTAAGACTCAGTTCACATATTTGCGAATTGGAGGCTCTATGGAGCACCTCTCTGCGGGCCAACCATGGCCCATTTTTAAAAAGAGTCCTGTGTGTTTTTCAGTCCAGTTCAGGTGCGATTTCAAGTAAGAATTCATTCCTAAATCACACCTGAACTGGTGAACAAAACTGTACCGGACTCCTTTTAAGAAACGCAGGGAAACCACGGCTGGACATATTTGAACCAAGCCCAACAGTTAAAACTGCTATAATTGGAAGAGAAAATCTAATAGGATAACTATAATGGTCTTGTGAGTTTGTTTCAGATTCCTTTAGAACAATAAAATGTATTGGTGTAAGGCAGTGATCTTCAAACTACAGCCCTCCAGCTGTTGCCGAATTACAAGTCCCATGAGGCATTGTAAAACTCTGACATTCACAAACATGATTAGGCATGATGGGAATTGTAGTTCCTGAACAACTGGAGGGCCATAGTTTGAGGACCCCCTGGTGTAAGGAATCAACTCAAGGCTTATAGAGTTGTACCACTGTTAAATCATATAGTATAAAAAAGATGTTCCTTTATTTACCACAGATTAAAATAACACAAAAAGGGTTTTATTGTAGTTTTCTACAATTCCATATCACAAAATACTCTAAAAGAGTGTGTGTATATATATATATATATATATATATAAAAAAGCACATCATTGGTACATATTATTAGCGTTATTTTCTGATTATCATATACAGTGTTCATTTATCTTTAAATGCCAAACTTTAATCAGCTTAGTTTTTCATCTCATATAGATCATTTACTCCACTTGTCTTCCAATCAACACTGTAGTGAAAGTTCTAGTAAACTTTGTCCCAATAGGGAGCGGCACTGCCAATCAAGCAACTACTTTTTCACCAGCATTGGAGTGGCTTTTCAGGTTCATCAAGTGATTTCCATAAGTGACTGTTGACCCCAAAACATCCATTGAATTCAAACTAAAAGACTCCCACAATAATTGCCCAAATGGAAATACAATTTTCTTGTGAATAACAAGATCCAAAAGTGAAGGAATTCATCCACTAAGTACTTTTTAAGAACAGGAGAGTTTTCAGAAAACCCTTTCCCTGGATATAAATGTGCTAGTCTTTAAAAGGTTACACTCTACTGCCTGTGCACAGTGATAGCACATAACAACTAAGTCATATGCAATACATTGACTTGACACCCCAGGTAATCAGTTGAAATCAAAACTGTCAGAGTTGTAAACTGTCGTGCTAGGCAATATGCACAAAGAAATGCTTAAATCTATACATAGTTTTTATACAAGCTTGCATATTGCTTTACAATGTTAGCAGATGGTTTGGATTGAAATGTTAATGCTGATTGATACACATTAGCACATAATGTGTGATTGAAGTCACAAGTGCAGATATATCAAAAAGCCCATGAATTCACAAAGCATGCAATTTCAAAAGTTCAGAAGTTCATAAAATGATGAGAAAGTCCTCATTGCTGCATTTTGTAGCACCAGTAGCGGTTCACCACCTCTGCAGGCTGGTAATAGAAACAGAACATGTACCTGTAGTACATATGGCATGACCAGTCACATCAAAGATTGACCCATAAGCTAACTGTTTGAGACAAGTGATATGTAATAGTCCATTATAATACGTATGATAGTACTGTAACTGGTATCAAGCTGGCAGCAAATAGAATGTAGTCAATTAGAATGAAATAGTCTTACCCAGTCCTATACAACATATCTAAACAATGCATTCCACACATGCTGAAGATATGGCCAATGCTGCCTCTGGAAAAGATAGATGCCACTTCTAGAACTCACCAGAAGTGCTCCATTCAAGCCTGACAATGCTAAGTGAGGTTCCCACATGGAGAAAGTGGCCTGTGCAGACATAAAGCAGCTGCCTGCCGCTGACACATTTCACCGCAATGGCGTCTTTAGTGGGGCAAAATGTATAACTATTTAGATTAGGGGCTCATATGGACAATTAATTCATAACAAGGGACTAGCGAATCTTTTTAGGTTCAGTTGTGTAAATATTGCTAGAAGTTTGCTAACTTTGCGGTGAACCCCATTGAGGTCAATAGTGGGAATAATATTGCTATTTTTTTTTACCAAAAAAAGTTAAAAAAATATATATTTTTTTCCTGAAGAATTGCAAGCTATTACTAACAGGTCCAACACACAATGACAATCTTGAGAAGAGGAGATTAAGGGGGTATATGATTAATATGTATAAATACATAAGTGGTCCATATAGTGAACTTGGTGTTGAGTTATTCACTTTTAGGTCATCATAGAGGAAAAGGGGACACTCTTTATGTCTGAAGGAATAGAGATTTAATCTCCAAATATGGAAAGGCTACTGCACAGTAAGAGCTGTGAAAATGTGGAATAGACTCCCTCAAGAGGTGGTTCTGGCCAGCTCAATAGATTGCTTTAAAAAAGGCCTGGATTCTTTCCTAAATGTACATAATATAATTGGGTATTAACATTTACAGGTAAAGTTCTGGAGCAAATTGGATTAAGCTATTTTTTTGCCTTCCTCTAGATCAACTGTGGGTATAGAATTGTGTATATAGGATTGTATTATGTTTTTTTCTCTTTAACCCCTTGCCGACCAGCTCACGCCAAAATACTTCGGCAGAAGGGCATGTACAGGCATATTAACCTGTATGTTGCCCTTTAAGACGCAGCATTTTGGGTGCGTATGCGCCCGCCGCAAGCTCCGTGAGTGTGATCGCGGGTTCCCTGCGGATTCTATGTCTGCCGGGATACCTGCGATCGTCTCACGGAGAGGAAGAACGGGGAAATGCTGCTGTAAACAAACATTTCCCCATTCTTCCTAGTGACAGGACACTGATCACAGCTCCCTCGGATCGGGAGCAGTGATCAGTGTCGTGTCACACGTAGCCCATCCCCCCACAGTTAGAACACATCCCTGGGACACTCCTAACCCCTGCAGTGCCCCCTACTGATTGACCCCTTCACTGCCAGTCACGTTTACACAGTAATCAATGCATTTTTAATCACACTGATCGCTGTATAAATGTGAATGGTTACAAAATAGTGGCAAAAGTATCCGATCTGTCCACCATAATGTCGCAGTCACAATAAAAATCGCAGATCACCACCATTACTAGTAAAAAAAAAATATTAATAAAAATGCTATAAAACTATCCCCTATTTTGTAGATGCTATAACTTTTGCGCAAACCAATCAATAAACGTCTTTTGCGATTTTTCTTACCAAAAATATGTAGAATAATACATATCAGCCCAAACTTTTTGGGGATATTTATTATAGCAAAAAGTAAAAAATAATGCGTTTTTTTCAAAATTGTGGCTCCTTTTTTGTTTATAGCGTAAAAACTGCAGAGATGATCAAATACCACCAAAAGAAAGCTCTATTTGTAGGGAAAAAAGGACGTCAAATTTTGTTTGGGAGCCACGTTGCCTGACCGCACAATTGTCAGTTAAAGCGACGCAGTGCCGAATCTCAGAAAAACGCTCTGGTCTTTGGCCAGCCAAATTGTCCGGGGCTGAAGTGGTTAAGGATGCATGTACACTGATGCTGGTAAATGGACGTTTAGGAGCAGTTGGGCATTTTTTTCAGCTGCCGCTGAACTCTCCTCTATGTTATCTGATCAGTACATGTACATAGGGTCGTTTCTATTAGCTAGGCAGTTGGGTTTAGAAGCATTTTTTTGGAAAGCAAAAAAATGCATTCAGGACGGATGTTCAGAGGCATTTGAAATGCCAAATGCCTGCAACAGCTTGTAAATGCATGTAAACACGGTAACTCGTGTTTAGCTGCATTTCGTTTGCAGGAGTTTTTAATGGAGTGTCAAACTTACAAATATGAAACCACTTTCTCTATGTAATTGTATTATATTTTTATTAATAATTTAGAAGCTAAACAATATAGTCAACGACTGTTTACATATTTTACTGTGGCATTTTGGACCCATTGCCATGTGTGTGTTATGGATTTATGGCATAGTTTGTGTATGACATAATTCACTAAAAGAAAACAGGCTGTTCACTTTGCAAGGGAATTTGTCAAAGTGTTTTGTGAACACATTTTGAATACATTTGCACATGATTGGATGATAGAAGTCAGCCTAGCTTTGCCTCATTCACTAAGCTTTGGGGGCATATTCACTTGCAAAGTGCAACTTCCCTTGCAAAGTGAACAGCTTATCTGCCTTTACTAGATCAAACCAAATGTGTGCAATTCTGCTGGAACTGCAGGAAATTTTAGAGGGAATTGCATCTCATCACAGTATAAAAGGAAAAATAAGTGTGGCCTCTTATAAAATAATAAAAAATTAGGCATGAGAAAGGACTTGTACTATCATCCAGAAATCAAATAGTATAGAGATTGGGAGCCTAATCCCCAACTAGGCTACCATGGAAATGGGGGGCAAATTGGACTATCGCGGTACAATAAAAATGATATAACAAATAAGTGTATGAAAATTACAAAAGATTTTATTGATGCCGAAAGACAATTAATAGTTTTAAAAATAAAACATCATAACTTTACACAGTATGTCACCAATGTATATTCATAATAGTACAGTTGATCACAGATATAGTTGTCCTCGACAAGTTTTGCGGGCATTGGCCGATTCATCTTGGAGGTTATCTGTGATTAGATCAAAAGAACACAGTATAGTATAATAATCAGCAGGTAGAAAATTAGAAACATATCATACAGCATCATGTTTAAAAAAATCCTAAGAAATTTAAATGGGGGAGGGAACACGGCTGCTTACTCGTGCTTTAGCGGACATCAAGCGCAGAGTGCTACCACCTAATAGATGGTCCCCCGGGGGAGCTACTAAGTATGATGATCGGAGTCTGCGTAAATAGGTATAATGGTGATTATGGTCAGAGCTTATCATGACAAAATAGTGGGGTGCAAAAAACTAGAGTTCATGTGAAGGTGAGTGAAGATCATGAATAGAAACGGGGGGGGGGGGGGGAATGAAGGAAGAAAAAAAAGGGGGGGCCAATATGCACAGTGCATGTGAAGACACAAGAAAGACAGGTGAAATAATTAAATGAAGGGTGGATACAAATGAAGTGGAAAAAGGTTAATGCAAAGTGCGCCCGCAGCATGTCCCCGGAGCCGATGCGCATGCCTGGCGGGTGCGATGACCGCGGGGCACCCGCAATCGCTCATGACAGAGCGAGAACCGGGATCTGTGTGTATAAACACACAAATCCCAGTTCTCTCAGGGGAGAGGAGAGAGATCGTGTGTTCCTACAAAGTAGGAACAACGATTTGTTTCCTCCTCTAATCAGCCACATCCCCCCTACAGTTAGAACACACAAAGAGAACACATTTAACCCCTTGATCGCTCCTAGTGTTGACCCCTTCCCTGCCAGTAAAATGTATACAGTAATCAGTGGCTATTTATAGCACTGATCACTGTTTAAATGTCAATGGTTACAAAAAAAGTGTTAAAAGTGTCCGATTTGTCTCAGTCCTGATAAAAATCGCAGATCACTGCCATTACTAGTAAAAATAATAATAATAATAATAAAAATGCCATAAATCCATCCCCTATTTTGTAGACGCTATAACTTTTGCGCAAACCAATCAATATACGGTTATTGCGATTTTTTTAATCAAAATATGTAGAAGAATACATATTGGCCTTTGGATATTTATTATAGCAAAAAGTACAAAATATTGTGTTTTTAAAAAAAACTTTGCTCTTTTTTTGTTTATAGCGCAAAAACTAAAAACCGCAGATTTGATCAAATACCACCAAAAGAAAGCTCTATTTGTGGGGAAAAAAGAAGATACATTTTGTTTGGGTACAACGTTGCACGCCTGCATAATTTTCATTTAACCACTTGACCACTGGGCACTTAAACACCCTTAATAACCAGACCAATTTTCAGCTTTCGGTGCTCTCACACTTTGAATGACAATTACTCATTCATACAACACTGTACCCATATAAAATTTTTGTCCTTTTTTTCACACAAATAGAGCTTTCTTTTGGTGGTATTTAATCACCGTTGGTTTTTTTATTTTTTGCGCTATAAAAGAAAAACGACTGAAAATTCAGTAAAAAAATGAATTTTTCTTCGTTTTTGTTATAAAATTTAGCAAATTTGTAATTTTTATTGATACATTTTGGCCAAAATTTATACTGCTACATATCTTTGGTAAAAATAAGTACAAATTGGGGTATATTATTTGGTCTTTGTGGAAGTTATAGAGTCCACAAGCTATGGTGCCAATATCAGAAAATTGATCACACCTGAAGTACTGACGGCCTACCTCATTTCCCAGACCCTAACAAGCCGGAAAAGTACAAATACCCCCCAAATGACCCCTTTTTGGAAAGAAGACATTCCAAGGTATTTAGAAAGAGGCATGGTGAGTTTTTTGAAGTTGTCATTTTTTCCCACAATTCTTTGCAAAATCAAGATTTTTTTTATTTTTTTTATTTTTTTCACAAAATTGTCATATTAGCAGGTTATTTCTCACACACAGCATATGCATAACACAAATTACACCCCAGAACACATTCTACTATTACTCCTGAGTACGGCGATACCACATGTGTGAGACTTTTACACAGTGTGGCCACATACAGAGGCCCAACATGCAGGGAGCACCATCAGGTGTTCTGGAGCACCCAGGACAATTCTGACATTTCTCTCCTACATGTACAAATCATCATTTATTTGCTAGAAAATTACATAGAACCCCAAAACATTATATATGTTTTTTTAGCAAAGACCCTAGAGAATACAATGGCGGTCATTGCTTTTTTTTTTTATCTAGCACGGTACTTGCGCAGCAATTTTTCGAACGTGTTTTTTTTTTGGAAAAAAAATGTTTTGTGCTTTACAAAAAACAAAATTTAGCCCAATGTTTTTGCATAATGTGAAAGATGAAGTTACGCTGAGTAAATAGATACCCAACATGTCACCCTTCAAAATTGCACACGCTCGTGGAATGGCGCCAAACTTCGCTACTTAAAAATCCCCATAGGCTTTTTTTTTACTGGTTACATGTTTTGAGTTACAGAGGAGGTCTGGGGCCAAAATTATTGTTCTCGCTATAACGTTCGCAGCGATACCTCACATGTGTGGTTTGAACACCGTTTTCATATGTGGGCGGGACTTACGTATGTGTTCACATATGCATGCGAGCACACGGGTACATGGGCGCTTTGAAAAATATATATATATTTTATTGTTCATTTTACTTTTTTTTTTTTTAGTTTGACCCTTTTTTCCCCCAAAAAATTTTTTTGATCACTTTTATTCCTATTACAAGGAATGTAAACATCCCTTGTAATAGGAATATGACATGACGACAGGTCCTCTTTACAGTGAGATATGGGGTCAATAAGACCCCACGTCTGACCTCTAGGCTGGAAAGCCTGGAATAAAAAAACAAAAACGATCCTGGCTTTGATCGTAGCGAGTATCGCAGGGTAGGGTATCGCAGGGTATTGTTGGGTATTGCAGAGTATCGCAGGGTATGGCAGAGTATCGCAGGGTATGGCAGAGTATCGCAGGGTATGGCAGGGTATTGCAGGGTATGGCAGGGTATTGCAGGGTATGGCAGAGTATCGCAGGGTATGGCAGAGTATCGCAGGGTATGGCAGAGTATCGCAGGGTATGTCAGAGTATCGCAGGGTATGGCAGGGTATGGCAGGGTATGGCAGAGTATGGCAGAGTATCGCAGGGTATGGCAGAGTATCGCAGGGTATGGCAGAGTATTGCAGGGTATGGCAGAGTATTGCAGGGTATGGCAGGGTAGTGCAGGGTATGGCAGGGTATGGCACAGTATTGCAGGGTATGGCACAGTATTGCAGGGTATGGCACAGTATTGCAGGGTATCCATCCATCCATGCTCAGCCATCCCTCCATACCCTGCAATACCAAGCCATACACTGCAGGCTATTGCTGTGTATTGCAGGGTATGGAGGGATGGCTGAGCATGGATGGATGGATCGGTGGTGACTGCAGAGCAGGCTGTGGGCACTACAGATCCCGCCCACAGCACTGCTGCCACCGATCCCTCCCCCTCTCCTCTCACACTGTACCGATCGGTACAGAGAGAGGAGGAGAGAGGAACCGGCGTCATCAAATGACGCTGGTTTGCTTACATGTGATCACTCCGTCATTTGACGGAGCGATCACGTGGTAAACAGCCGCGATGAGCGGCCGTTTACCGTGAACCATGATCCTCATGGATGTTCTCGAGTGCGCAAGAGCAGAATTCTGTGAGGCCGTTAATTAACGGCCTCCCAGAGTTAAGCAACCGCCCTGTAGCCATTTTTCGGCTATGGGCCGGTTGTTAACTGGTTAAAGCAACGCAGTGCCGTATCGCAAAAAATGGCCTGGTCAGGAAGGGGGCAAATACTTCAGGGGCTGTAGTGGTTAAAAAAGAAAATGTCTGTTGCAGCAAAAGTTAGACGCAAAATTTAATTCTTCTCACGTGCTCTTTCAATTGAATCCTACTCCCACTTCCAAATTACAATTAGATAAAGCACGTCTTGATCGTGATCTTTTCCTTTCAGACTCTGCGGATAAATAGTTATGCAAATCCAGGCATTCGTTTTACCTCAAAGCCAATAAACCTAACACACTCCTAGCATGAGCCCTCAAAAAGGTAAATCATCCTTCCAAACCAATGCGTTTGAAACTATCTCAAGATACATACACTAGTAATACTGTGAAAATCCTTCATACGTTCCAAAAACATCTTGCTTCCTTATACAAAAAGGAAGAATCTTCAGACATCTGCAGCTTCTTTTTTTTCACAAATTACACTCCCAACTATTCCCATGGCCCATCTCAAATGCCTTGAAAATCCTATAACCACTAGTAACATTTTGATGGCTATTAAATCCCTTAAATTAAATAAGCGCCTGGGCCCAGATGGCTTTTCAGCCATGTATTATAAGAAATGTGCTCATATCCTACCTCCATTATTGACCGCAGCCCTTAATTCACTTCTAGATGGACACTCCTTCCGACCTGAAACTTTACCAGCAATTATTTAAATGATTCCCAAACCCCATTCTGATGAAACATCTTGCTCAAATTATAGGCCTATTTCACTGCTTAACTTAGACATTAAACCTTTTAGAGAAAGTCTTAGCAACTCGTCTAAATAATATAATAGGCTCTTTAATACACAGAGACCAAGTAGGCTTCATCAAACTATGCCAAAGAGGAGATAATATTTGTAGGGCAACTTTATAGATGCATGCTGCTAAATCACAACAAATTCCTCTTTGCTTCTTATCCCTAGATATCAAAAAAAACATTTGATTCAGTTTTGTGGCCCTATCTACGTTATGTCCTACAACATTGGGGATGTGGCCCACACTTCCTCAGTTGGATATCATCACTATATGATAAGCCTAAAGCTTATGTAAAATACGCAGGGTATAAGACAAATCTGTTTAATATGTGCCAAAGGACAAGCCAGGGTTGCCCACTTTCCCCACTCCTATTTGCCCTAATCATTGAACCTCTTGCCCAATCAATTCGCTCTGATCCTTAAATTAAAGGTCTTGAATTAGCTGGACATCAACATAAAATTTGTCTATTTGCAGATGACATTTTTTATTTTTTTATTTTTAATGTCCTCCCCACATTTCAGGCCTAACCATTAACCCCCAAAAATCTATGGCACTAAACATCTCTCTACCCCCCTCAACTGGCACAAGCCTCTCTCCCTTTCTCATGGTCCACTACTCGCCTCCCCTACTTAGGGGTCACTATTACACACAAACTTTCAGAACTCTTTACAGCTAATTTCCCTCCTATCTTGCGCCAAATTACCAATATATTAACACAATGGTCTTCTCTCCCCTTATCCTTGATGGGTAAAATTAATGTTATTAAAATGACTATATTACCTAAAATCCTGTATCTTTTTCGGGTTCTGCCCATTTCTGTTCCAACATACTTTTTAAGAATATTGCAATGTAATATAACAGCCTTTGTTTGGGGGCTCTTTAAAACCCTGTTTACCCAAACATATTCTTTACCTTCCAAAGTTTAAAGGCAGCCTCGGATTTCCTAATTTACCCACATATTACCACGCGGGTCATCTGAAATCCCACTCTGGGAAGCTCTGGAATCTATAGATTGTGACCAATTTTCTATATCCAATCTCTTATGGTTGCAATCTTCTGATTGTAAAAGACTCATTAACCCAGTTGCTAAACATTCTCTTTACCTAAATCTTTTAACCACTTCCGCCCGGAGGGATTTACCCCCTTCCTGACCAGAGCACTTTTTACAATTTGGCACTGCGCTGCTTTAACTGTTAATTGTGCGGTCATGCAATGCTGTACCCAAACAAAATTTGCGTCCTTTTTTTTCCCACAAATAGAGCTTGCTTTTGGTGGTATTTGATCACCTCTGCGGTTTTTATTTTTTGCAATATAAAAAAAAAGACCAAAAATTTAAAAAGAGATTATATTTTCTACTTTTTGCTATAAAAAAATACAATAAACAAAATTTTAGTCCTACATTTTGGCCAAAAAGCATTCAGCCACATGTCTCGGGTAAAAAAAAATTCAATAAGCCTACATTTATTGGTCTGCAAACGTTATAGCGTATAACAACTAGGGTACATTTTCTGGAATTTACGAAGCTTTTAGTTTATGACTGCCTATCTCATTTTTTGAGGTGCTAAAATGGCAGGGCAGTACAATATCCCAAATGACCTCGTTTTGGAAAGTAGACACCCCAATGAATTTGCTGAGAGGCTTGTTGAGCACATTGAATATTTAATTTTTTGTCACAAGTGATTAAAAAATTACAAAAAAAAGAAAAATTTGTCACTGAAATTATATATTGCTCAAATATGTGAAATTACACCCCAAAATACATTCTACTGCTTCTTCTGAGTACGGGGATACCACATGTGTAGGCAGTCTAGCCGCGTGCAGGACCCCGAAAAACCAATCACCGCCTTCAGGATTTCTAAGGGTGTACATTTCACTCCTCACTACCTATAACAGTGTCGGAGGCCATGAAATGCCCAGATAGCACAAAACCCCCTCAAATGACCCCATTTTGGAAAGTAGACATCCCAATCTATTTGCTGAGAGGCATTCTGAGTATTTTGCAGATCTTGCTTTTTGTCCATGGAATATTTTATATTTTGCCACAAGTTTCTGAAAAAATGACAATAATTGAAATACATTTTTTTCAGAAAGTAGTCAATAAATGATACATTGCTCAAACATGCCATGGGCACATGTGAAATTACACCCCAAAATACATTCTGCTGCTTCTCCTGAGTACGGGGATACCACATGTGTCAGACTTTTTGGCAGTCTAGCCGTGTACAGGACCCTGACAACCAAGCACAGCCTTCAGGCTTTCTAAGGGCGTAAATTCTTGATTTCACTCCACACTACCTATCACAGGTTTGGAGGCCATGAAATGCCAAGATAGCGCAATTATTTAATTTTGCAGTGTTTTTTTTCTTCCCAATAGCATTTTCTGCGCTTTCCAAAATGGGGTCATTTGTGGGGGTTTGTGCTATCATGACATTTCATGGCCTCCGAAACTGTGATTGGTAGTGAGGAAGTGAAATAACCAGTTTATGCCCTTAGAAAGCCTGAAGGCGGTGATTGGTTTTTGGGGTCCTGTACATGGCTAGGCTCCCTAAAAGTCTCACACATGTGGTATCCCCGTACTATTTTGGGGTGTAATTCCACATATGCTCATGGCATGTTTGAGCAATATATAATTTAGTGACAACTTTGTGCAAAAGTTTGTAATGTTCCCAAAACTTGTGGCAAAATATAAAATATTCCATGCATTCAACATGCCTATCAGCAAATAGATTAGATCGCACGGTGCTGCATGCGCCAATTCCATGATCAAACAAGTGACTAAAAAGTGGCACTCTTGTGTAATAATTGTCCACATACAAGTGGTACCCCTTTCCGAATAAGGGTGACACCAAGTCCCACACAATATTACCAGCGCTCCCTATGTAGTTTGGGCAGTTCTCCGGGTCCATGTGTCTTTTTCCTCTTAACCCATAAAACTATATGTATAGCCTGTTGCCCTGTCACAGAGCTCATACATCTTGACCCCATATCTGGCACACTTGCTGGGAAGATACTGTTTGAATGACAAGCAGCCAGAAAACTTAATGAGGGACTTATAAACGCAGACAACTTGATCGGGAATAAACAAGGCTGCAAACTGTTGGTTGAAGTGGTTTATGAGGGGTCGAATTTTCGTGGAGCCGATCATATTCAGGGCCACCCTGAGGACGACAGATTTAATTGTCTTTGAAGTGCATAAATAGTAAGATCTGCTCGTATCTAGCCCTGGTCATGGAGGCAGAGAACACAGGCTTATGGTGAATTGGGTCAGTGGACCAATATGACCGCAACTCACTTTTTTAGTTATGTCCATGAGGAGGGATAGGCCCAGAAAGGTCTTAAATTCAGAGACCGTGATAGGTCTCCAATCTCTGGCAAGGGTCAACTGGGGATTAGCGGTGATGAATTGACCAGCATACAAATTGCTTTGGTCAACAATAGATCTATGGAGACCTTCCATGAAAAACAGGGAATAAAAATCAAGTGACGTAAAATCAACTGTTTCCACCTGAACCCTAAACTACTGGGGACGCTAGTATAGATCTGATCAGGTTAGATATTGATCCGTTCAGACACTATACTACTAAGGGAGGTGTATGGTGCGTGCGTGGCTGTTAGCGCTACTGGCACTAATCTGATGCTGCCTGGGGCGACGCAGACCCTGACTGACGCTAAAAACTAGGTAATATATGGTGGGTGCCCTGAAGCTATAAAAATGTAACTAAATAATCAGCGCCACCCGTGACACTAATACAGTGATCATTGGTGACTGGGGGTGAAAGGGTTAACTAGGGGGCAATCAGGGGGTTAAAACCTTTATTAGGTAATATATGGAGGTACCTGATGCTATAAAAACCTGACGGTGAAACAAATCAACTAACTGACTAACTAGCGTCACCCGTGACACTAATACGGCGATCAGAAAAAAGATCTATTAGTGACACTGAGACAGGGGGTGAAAGGGTTAACTGGGGGGCGATCAAGGGGTTAAACATTTATATGGGGGGTTTGGGGGGTACCGTAGACCTAACGGCCTACTACTAATTGTCCTAACACTGATTAGAGTCACAAGTGACACCATATCAGTGAAAAATCGGAAAACTGCAATTGGTGACACAGTGACAGGAAGTGAAGGGGTTTACTGGGAGGGTGATTGTGGGGGTGATTGGGGGGTGACAAGTTTACCTACGTGTACTGGTGTTAGTGTAGTGTTGTGCAACTCACGGTAAGATGTTCTCTCTCCTCTCTCTGGAATGGAAAAGAATTCCAGAGAGGGAGATGACATCACTTCCCCTGTCTGTGTTTACACTTACAGACAAGGGAAGCATTTTCACTCGCCAGAACCGATCAGCAGGTCCAGGCCAAAAATATATGGCCTGGACCTGAAGACTGATCGGTTCTGCTATGAATCCGATGGCCGCGAGCGACGTATGGGTACGTGATTATGCCAATGTATATCGGCGTGAGCCGGTTGGCAAGTGGTTAAAGTATTGATCACCTCTAAATTAAACCGACTACATGATCTGGTATCCCCTACTTCATTAAAAAAGTTCCCTGACTTATGTAAAAGTCATGGGCTCCCAAATTCAGAACTTTTCCGGTATCTACAGATAAAAAATTTATGCCCAATTCACTACTAAGCCTAATTCTGGTCCACCCTCGTAAGTAGAAAAGTGGGAGTCTGATGTTGGACTTTTGCTGGAAACAGCCGAATGGGACGAGATTTGGAATACTACTAAGTCCTCTTCGCAAAATATAGTTATATTAGAGACTAAATTGCGAAATCTGCCCCCAATTACTCCTCATCCTGCTCTCGAGGCTGTACTGATCTTGGATCACACCTTCATATCTAGTGGAACTGTCCAGTAGTCAAAAGGTTTTGTAAAGATATATTTTTTATGATTTCAACATTATTTGCAGTTTTCATCCCCCCTGATCCTTTGATAGCACTTTTAAATTTAAAACCAACAATTCTTTCCCATAGCCAGTTCAAACTCTTACTACAGGTCACTACAGCCATGAAACAAATGTTCGCTAAAGCCTGGAAATCCCCAACCCTGGTATTAACCGAAACCAAGCATAGAATCAAACAAGCTATGATTCATGCCAAAATAGAAGCTATAACTCAAGACAAAATTTGTAATTTTATGAAAATATGGCTCCCTTGGGTGACAAACACAACTATTAGCATTTCAGTTTGGATGAATACTTGTTGATGCCTTGGTAAATTTTTACCCACATTCACATTCTCTCTATAAACATCATATGATTAATACCACACATTACCCCGGAGATCCCTCCTCTCGCTCTCCTTTTTCGTTTCTTTCCTTTTTTCCTTTTCTATCTTCCTTTTTATTAAATCTGTCTTTTACTCTTTTCCCCCTTCCTGTCTTTCTTTTCTTCAGGTTCAAGCAGCGGTACCTTTAATAACTCTTTTTGGTTTAACAACACTATTGACATAAGCTCCTGCATGTTTCATAATAGTGATAAACCCTTAACACTCTATTTAGGCAAATATTCTTGATAATCATAGCTTGTTATTAGCCCGAGGCTTTGTTATATATTTTTTTCAGTTCATGTTTGATTTTAGCCTCTCTTGAATAAAATAGGGACTTGTCTTTTGAGTATCTAATCCTATCATAAGTTTATGAGACATACACCATTGTCGGTTATATTAGGGAACTAAAACCCTCTATTGTACCCTGACATGTTATTTTTCTGTGACGCTTTTGAACTTGTCTTTGTAATTGGTTGAATTTCAATAAACAAATTTCACAATAGACTTAAAGTATCAGAAGAACTCTGGACAGCCGCACACCGGAGGAAGATAAAAACCTATGCAATTTATTTAAAAAACAGGAATCACATCAATCCAAAAGTCCACTGCAAAGCAAAGCAAGAAGGGGGGGCACAAAATCTGACGTGTTTCGCACTATATACAGTGCTTACTCATAGCTTTTTTAAAGTACAATCCCGTCATCATCGGGTGATTGTAACGCGTGTGTCTGTGAAGATTGTCTTAAGCCCCATACACACGCGCGGATTATCCGAGGACCAGGTCCGTCGGACCATGTCCGTCATACTTTGTCTGATGTTGGTTTTGCGTACACACGGTCGGACAAAGTTGTCAGAAAATCCGATCATTCTGAACGTGGTGACGTTTGTTGCCTACGACGGGACTACGTAGAGGCTAGTAGCCAATAGCTTTGGTCTTGTAATGTGATCTGAGCATGCGTAGCACTTTGTCCGGTCGGACAACCGTACACATGATCGGATTTGGTGTGATCGGACCGTGTTGTCGGAAAATCTATCCAGCAGGAGATAGGACTTTGTCCGTCGGACAATCCGACGTACACTGTCCGATGGTGCATACACACGGTCTGATTTTTCAACAACATTGTCCGATCGGACAGAATCCATGCAAAAATCCGACCGTGTGTATGGGGCTTTAGAGGGTTATTGCATGATGCCGTAAGGGTTCTGCTGTACCCACCTTCAGCCGTGGACAATAAAGGAATGGTGCTATCCATAGTTTTATGTAAAACAAGGAAAAATCTTCGGCTCCAAAGTAAATTATATTCGTAGGATTCGTAACTATGAGTAAGCACTGTATATAGTGCGAAACGCGTCAGTTTTGTGCCCCCTTCTTGCTTTGCAGTGGATTGATGTGATTCCTGTTTTTTAAATAAATTGCATAGGTTTTTATCTTCCTCCAGTGTGCGGCTGTCCAGAGTTCTTCTGATACTTCAAGTCTTTTGTGTTATTAGCCAGCACCTGGGGCTCCTAAACAGGAGTAGGAGCATTCGCCCTAAAGGGCTATCCTGGAGCGGTGGTTATCTCTTTCTAAACAAATTTCACAAAGGGGGAATCCAAAAGATGTGTCATTATGAAAACTTTTATATATACTCTTATATATTAGAACAACAGTGAAAAGTTTTGCAGGCTAGAGATTATCATACATATTTTAACTATATAAGTTAGATGAATATTTAAAATCTCTAAATAGTATCTGTGATTTACAGTATTTCTCAAGTACGACTAATGGTGTTTTCTGGTTCACAATTACATTTCCTTTTTATAAAAAGTAGCATTCTACTCCGGGCTTGTTCAGACAAGAGTTGAACCATATCAGACAGAAACAGTTTACTACCTGAATTTTATGCTTGGCAGTATGTGTCTGACAGGCTCCATTAATCTCTACCATGGGTGAAGCTCCCATTTATAAGCATTAGGCAGCAAAACTATGTTCTATAACAGGTGTTAGTAAACCATAAATGCAAAAAGATATACCCTTTCCTTGTATGCTTCAGTATCGACTAGAATGTTCAGAGTAAATGAGTGCTCCATTCATCACTCACATTATTGGAGCCTATTCACTGTGTTTAATAGGCATTGCTTACCTGAGATATGTTTTTTAGTCTACAATCACCTTGCCCTTTCCATTAGTGATGAATGAATCTGCTTGGGCTCCATTTGAGAACAGGATTTGCGAACACATCCTAAAATCCATACATTGCAAGCTTTAATGTAAACCCCATTAAAGTCAATGGGTAGTGAATCTTGAAAATCAATTCTCTCTATTCTCTATAAAGCTAATAGGCATGTAATACAGTTCAGTAATACAGTCCAGTGCAGTAATACTTCCACTAAATGTATGACATCTGGCTGTAGCCAAATATTTGCCTCAGCAGGTGAGCAATAGCCCTATTTAGTTTGCCCAGGTGCTGAACTGAAAACACTGAATGTCTGCACAAGCTCCAACCCTAGCTGTTCACTACTCTCCATTATACAATCAACAATATAAGAATATGTTCTATATAAAGTGTGTTGCAGTGAGTTGCCCTGCCAGGGTCTAAAAAGATTGTTTGTCCCTGGATTCTCATCTAGGCAGGTTGAGGGGCTCCAGGGAATATTTGTCATGCAGAAGAAACTGGCTTTTCAGTTTCCTCATTATTAAGTAAAATACATTTTGGGACCTAGAGCTCAGAGATTTCGAAGTGTTCTGGGATGGATGAACTCTCTAATCTTGGGTCCAAGTTTTCCGAACCACAAGCAGGGCCATGGATAAGAGGGTACCACTGGTCCTCCTGTACTGGGCCCTGGCCAGCAGGGGGGCCTAGGCGACAGGGTGAATTGGATGTGGGCAGGGAAGGTGGTCGGCACACCAGGGCAGGGAAATTACTGGAACCGATCCCCTGTATGGCTCTCTCTGCAGCAGCTAAAGCCAATGGGAGGGAGAGGAGAAGAAGCCAGATCACCCTCCCTGTGCACCATATGTTTCCACCTGCTGCCCAGACCCCCTGTATGCTCCCCCTACCCCTGCAGCACTGTTGGCTTCCTTCCTTCCTGCTGGCAGCTGCAAGCACGCAATAGGATCCTCCAAGATGGAGAGTGGGGTAAGGGTCTGGTAAATGTCATATTTACCAGACATTTGCACTCTTGTCTGTTGGATTCCTTAAGATTCAAATGACCCTGTGTTCAGTAAGCATGCTCTCTGTTGTTTTGTAAGTATGAGCCACAAGTAGCGTTTTTTGCCGTCATTTAGCAGTGTTTAGCCTAGTGCAGTGTTTCTCAACCTGTTACGGAGAAGTACCCCTTCAGGTCTAAACAAAGTACCCCTGTCTCGAGAAAGGCACTGATGAGGTGGCACTGATAGGAGTAACTGATGGTCACTGATAGACGGCACTGATGAGCACTGATGGGCACTGACAGGCTGCACTGATGAGGCTGCACTGATAGGAGGCACTGATGGGCACTGATGAGGCTGCATTAATAAGGGGCACTGATAGGTGGCACTGATTGGAGGCACTGATGGGCACCGATGAGGCTGCACTGAAAGGGGGCACTAATGAGGCTGCACTGATAGGCGGCACTGATAGGAGGCACTGATGGGCACTGATAGGCGGCACTGATAGGTGGCACTAAAAGGAGGAACTGATAGGCGGCACTGATGAGGCGGCACTGATGAGGCTGCACTGATAGGCTGCAGTGATGGGGAGGCACTGATGAGGCTGCCCTGATGAGGCGGCACTGATAGGAGGCTTCACTGATAGCAGGCTGCACTGATGAGGCAGCATTGATGAGGCAGCACTGATGAGGCTGCACTGACAGGCTGCACTGATAGGGGGTACTTATGAGGCTGCGCTGATAGGTGGCACTGATAGGAGATACTGATGGACACTAATAGGCGACACTGATAGGAGATACTGATGGGCACTAATAGGCGACAATGATAGGAGACACTGATGGGCACTAATAGGCGGCACTGATAGGAGGCTGCACTGATGAGGCGACACTGATGAGGCTGCACTGATAGGCACCACTGATGGGCTGCACTGATAGGTTGAAATGATGAGGCTGCACTGATTGTCACTGATAGGTGGCACTGATAGGAGGCACTAATAGGTGGCTATGATAAGTGGCCCTGATGAGGCTGCACTGATAGGTGGGCATTCTGGGATGCATAGTTCCTAAGCAGACACAGGGAAATTGGAAAGTGACAGGCAGGACTGGGATGACATGGAGCAGCACGATGGGCTCCATTACATTGACAGGACCCCGGGCAGCTGCCACCGGCCTTACATCCCCCCCACGCACACGGGGCGGACTGCTTTCCCCGCTGGTACCACAGTGCTGCACTACAGCAATCCGCTGGGGGCTGTGTGTCCAGGAAGCGGGACTCTGGAGACATAGCACTGGGCGTACCCCCTGCCCTTGGTGCACCTACCCCCAGGGGTACGCGTATCATGGGTTGAGAAACCCTGGCCTAGTGTGTAAGCTACGTTTAGTAGCTGCCGCATTAAGGAGAGGGTTGCTGGAGTCCTTAACAACCAGTGAATAGCTGGTTGTTAAGGAGCGGGCCGGGAAGCCAGCCACTGCATCCGTAACAATGGATGAGTCATCTGCTGCCAGCGGGCTTCCCCGCTGACAACTAAATGTTAAAAAAAAACAACGTGGGGGTCCCCCCAATCCCAATTTTTACAGCTTCTAAACACCTATGCCACTAAAAGCTCCTAAATGTCTAACATGGAGAGGCATTTTGAAGGTGTAAAAAAAACACCTGATGCTGCTAAAAGCTGCAGTAAAACTCCCTAGTGTGCATGAGGCCTAAGAGAAGGGTGGTTTGTAAAAAAGAGACAAGTCAGCAAGGTGGCCAGATGTAGTTTATTTATTTTTTATAGTTGAATCATAGACAATAGGCTTCAGGAGTTTTGAAAATCCCTCTCTTTCAGTGTAAATAGATGAAAAAAAACTTTTTCAAAAGAAAATTTTCAAAATATATCTTTCATTGAATCAGAAGATCAATCACAAATGGTACCACGCCTTCGTCAGACTTGCCACCATAAACCATGATTTTGCACAGGATAAATTAATCAGAGGAGATATCATAGGGGACTACATCCCAATTAAATGCTGTTAACATGAGCTGGGATTTTTTAGGTGCCAAATAACTAGGGTCACAACATATAATAAAACTCAATTAATTTATTGATGTTAAAACGCACATAAAGTGATTCAAAAATGTTAAAAAACCTTGTATTGTTTCATATTTAGTATCCACAAAATTAGGTTGTCATGTTGTAGCAGTCATGACATGCTTCGCCTTTAAAACGGCTTCCTCGGGAGATGTATGCCACACCAATTTCCAAATTTGGTTATACAGATACTGATCCAAAAAGATTATTCCTCAAAAAAACAAAACCCTCCCCTTCACCTTACTGGGCCAGATACCTACTTGCATCTTTTAAGTGTATTTTTTCTTGTGAATTAAATGAACTTTTAATCTTTGCACTGAGCTGGCGCTTCCTTCTCTTCCCCTTCTTGTCCTTCACGCAGAGCTGGCTAAACTCTAAGAACAGCTGCCGCTTTTATCTATTCTACTTCTTCATGAACTGTATTATCATTGATGGACTGAATATGTATATACCAATTGTATATACTACATGAGCTATCTTTTTATCACAATGGGACTTCTTTTATGTTTATGTCTATTTGGTAACTGACCTTGAGCCAGTTACGAGGGGCATTCAAGTCAAACCTGGACTTTTAATTTTACAGGTATAAAAAGGGATGCTAGTGTGGCCGTACTACACGCAGTAGTAAGTGGCAAGTGTGTCCTATTACTGATAGGCAGCGCACAGGCCAGTCCAGAGACCGTTAATCAAGATGGCAGACAACAGTGTTAGTGAGTGCATGGAACAGCGTTGGGTGATAAGTTTCTTGTAAACGAAGGTGTAAAACCCGCGGATATCTACAGAAGACTTCAAGCACAGTACAATGATGAGACGCTCAACCGCAGTAAGACATTTGAATGGCGTAAACATTTTAAAGATGGCTGTATGTTCATCAGTGAAGATCCAGGCCGTGGTGGTTCCCAGCCCACAGCAGTCATTCCTGAGAACATTTAGCGCATAAAATGCCTGATCCTGATTAATAGAAGCATCACCTGCACAAGAGACAAATCTTTGTGTGGGAACGGTAAACACAATTATTCACAAACATTTGCATTTTCGAAAAGTTAGTGTATGCTGGTTACCAGGACAGCTTTCCACTTTTGACCAGCACAGAAGAATTGAAGTCTGCACTGCATTGGAGGAGCGTTTTGACAGGGAGGGTCAGGATTTTCTGGATCGCATCATTACATGTGAGGAAACCATCTGCAGGTGAAGCAGGCTGTCCTACGGTGGTTCAGGTGTACTGACAAATATTTCTATGCTGAAGCTTTCCAGGCATTAGATAAACACTGGAATACGTGTATAAATGTAGCAGGGGAGTATGTTGAAAAATAAATGCACTTTCCACTCCTTGAAATTTGTTCTTCAATTATATAAACTCAAAAGTCCCAGTTTGACTTGAACGCCCCTCGTATATATGAACTTCTATTATTTGTAATGCTTCTCCCTGAACAATTAATCTATTGGCACCTTCCTTTAGATGTACATTGTATGTGATTAACTTTGATACTGCACTTTTTTTTTACGTAACTGTGCTCTGCTATAACTCAGATACTTGCAACCTTTTCTTCTTTTTCTGTAGTAGTCCTGGGTACTATTTTAACACTTCTGTTTATTGACTTATGTAACCTTAATGTTAAAAAATAAAGTTATAAAAAAAGGTAATACATTTATCTAACTACACAGATTAGCGATGGTAGGTGCAGTTTTACTAACACATGCCAAAGCATTCAGACATTAAAGCGATTGTAAACCTTTACATATACCCAGTGAAGTGACTGGCCTCAGGAGATACACAGAGATGAAACAAATCATCCTACGTAAGTTGTACCTGTTTATCTGTAGTTTTCTCTTCTCTACACCTGTTCAAAGTCCAGAATTTAAAGCTTGTCTGAGCTGTCACAAAAAAGGGGACAGAGAGCTGAAGTTACACTCTGCAGAGCTAAGTGAGGAGAGCTCTGAGAGCTGATTGGAGGGAAGGGACATACCTCTCTTCACACAGCACACAAGAGCTGATGCTGTCAATCAGCTAGAGCTCCCTCCCTTGTCACCATTTTTTCTCTTGGTGTCAGGAAAACATGTCAGAAGTGTTTCATCCTGATAGCAGAGGAACGAAGCAGCAGACACTATACAGTACACACTATAGGTCTGCCACCTTGAATTTTGTCTACAGCCATCCCGAGGTTCACTTTCCTGTGTTTTTCCAAAGTTCCTTAGCTCAGGCTTTCATTTGCTACTGCCAGCTACTGTTAAGTAGGCTCTACTGTACAGTGTGAGTGAGCAGAATTAATAACTTGAGTTATGAAAATGTATCCTCCCCAGCTAATGACCAAGAAGGTAGCCCAGTGATGTGAGCTGGGCAAGGCAACCTTCCAGAATGTTCCTTTCCTCTCTGGGCTCTGCCTCAGACGGATCTGTGTTAGAGATTTCTTTTCTCCTTTGGGTCTTGCCCAGAGGGAGCCTGTGTTAGAGGACATTAATATCTTTCCATGCTTTAAGTCTGTCCAAAAGAAACTGCGCTGACGTTGCAAATGGAATATTGAAAGTGATCCACTGCAACTAGTAGAATGCACATGGTTGCCTACATGACTAAATTGAATGCAGCTAGTCATAGGAGAGGGCAGACACATTAAACAAAAAAAAAACCTTGGTTTTGGGATCTTGATTTGCCCAGCCATACTGTGTGTGTGCGCCTGGGATCTAGAAGTATAAAGTTGCTTCACTGTCTTAACCATTTGCCTACTGGGCACTTAAACCCCCCTCCTGCCCAGACCAATTTTCAGCTTTCGGTGCTCTCACACTTTGAATGACAATTACTCAGTCATGTAACACTGTACCCAAATTAAATTTTTTGTCCTTTTTTTCATACAAATATAGCTTTCATTTGGTGGTATTTGATCATCTCTTGGTTTTATTTCTTTTTTGCGCTATAAATGAAAAAAGACCAAAAAATTGGGAAAAAAAAACAAAATTTTCTTTGTTTCTGTGATAACATTTTGCAAATTATTATTTTTTTTTTTTTCATGAATTTTGGCCACAATTTATACTGCTACATATCTTTGGTACAAATAACCCAAATTAGTGAATATTATTTGGTCTTTGTGAAAGTTAGAGAGTCTACAAGCTGTGGTGCAAATCATAAAAAAATTGATCACACCTGATGTACTGGTGGCCTATCTCATTTCTTGCGACCTGAACAAGCCAGGAAAGAACAAATAACCCCCAAATGGCCCCTTTGTGGAAAGTAGACATTCCAAGGTAATTAGGAAGAGGCATGGTGAGCTTTTTGGTGTTGTCATTTTTTCTCACAATTCTTTGCAAAATGAAGATTATTTTATTTATTAATTTTTTTCCACACAAAATTGTCATTGTAATAGGTTATTTCTCTCAAATGAAATGTGTATACCACAAATAATGTCCCAAAATACATTCTGCTACTCCTCCTGAGTACTACAATACCACATGTGTGGGACTTTTTCTCAGCCTAGCCACTTAGAGAGGCCCAACTGCAGGGAGCGCCATCACGTGTTCTAGGAGCATAAATTACACATCTAACGTGTTGACTACCTATTACACTTTTGAAGGCCCTGGAGCACCAGGACAATGACACGTGACACTGATGGCAGATGGCACTGATACGTGGCACTGATGGCACATGACACTGATGTGGCACTGATGACAGATGGTACTAATACGTGGCACTGATGACAGATGGCACTAATACGTGGCACTGATGACAGATGGCACTAATACGTGGCACTGATGACACCTGACACTGATGACAGATGGCACTGATACGTGGCACTGATGACACGTGACACTGACAGGTGGCACTGATATGTGGCACTGATGACACGTGACACTGACAGGTGGCACTGATGACACGTGGCACTGGGGACAGGTGGCACATGGCACTGGGAACAGGTGGCATGTGGCACGGTGACGGGTGGCATTGGGGACAGGTGGCACTGATAGGTGGTACTGGGGACAGGTGGTACTGGGGACAGGTGGTACTGATAGGTGGCACTGGGGACAGATGGCACTGATAGATGGCACTGGGGACAGATGGCGCTGACAGGTGGCACTGGGGACAGATGGCGCTAACAGGTGGCACTGGGGACAGATGGCACTGATAGGTGGCACTGGGGACAGGTGGCACTGTGACAGGTGGGCATGTGTGTGTTTCACTGTGTGTGTGTTTCACTGTGTGTGTGTGTTTCAATGTGTGTGTGTTACTTACTTTTCACTGACGCTGCAGCTGCAGCACGGAAGCTCTCCCTCCTCACACACTGTCTCTGTGTGAGGAGGGAGAGCCGGCGATAAGAGATGATCTCATATGTCTACATATGAGATCACCTCTCATTGGACACGCCGATCGAGGGCTAAATGGCGGCTGTGATTGGCCATTTAGCATGATCTGTGATTGGCTGTGTCCAAGGGACACGGCCAACACAGAACTTCCCCAATGCGCGCCCACGGCGACGCGCAGAGGGGAAGTAAACAGGAGGACGTCCAGGGACACCCTCCTGGCAGTTAGCGTCCGCGCTGTAGCCATCTTTCGACTATAGCGCGGGCGCAAAGTGGTTAAGGCACAAAGGTTGCTATCAGAAAACACTGTTGTTCTGCTTTTTGGTTTCCTGTTTATCCAACCTCTCTTCCCTGTATGCTCAGCAATAAAACAGATAAATCTACTATAGTAAATGGATCCCATCTTGCTTAATCCACTACACATTAAAGTGGTGTTTCCCCCAAAAAAAAAATTGCTTAAAATTCCTAAAAAAAAAAAAAAAAAATGGGAATTTTTTTTTTATCTTACCTCTAAATGCCTGTTGCTAGGGGGTCCCTCGTAGTCTGCCTCCTTCAGTGCCCGGGCTGGTGACATCACTTCCCCTCGGCGCAGTCAGTTATCTTGGACACTTGACAGGTCCCAGATGACTGCGCTGCATATAACGACGCGTGGAGCCACAGCCGGGTGCCCACAGTAAGAATGCCGGCGCCGCCGAGTGGAGCGAGGAATGAGCGGGGTTTCATTACCCCGCATCGCTGGACCCTGGGACAGGTAAGTGTCCGATTATTAAAAGTCAGCAGCTGCAGTATTTGTAGCTGCTGACTTTTATATCATACGGCTCAAGACATAACAGTCCAAACACAACAAGAAAAAAAACAGTTCAGTCATACCTCACATAAAGCGCATGTAATGAGACAAGATCTGTGACTCATTCAATATTATCAGTTACATTAGGTCATAGCAAAGAAATCTGCAAGCGAGTGTAGGCTCAAAGGTTGGAATGTATGAAGTACAACATTTACAGATAAAGATAGCTAAACCACCAAAGGAATGGCTATGGGTTCAAAAGGGGCTAGGAGGGAAACATCCCAATCATAAAACAAACACTCAGGTCAAAAAAGAAAGACAACTGTGACAGACCTGGCTGGGACACAGGCTGTTGGAGGGGACTGAGTGCGAGCCTGTTGCCTTGCGATTATGGCCCCTGGCATTTGGGGGAACAGTGCTCTTTGGGCTGCAAGCCTGGGACCCCTGAGCTGGTGATACTTGTGTTCAGGTCCATGCTGGCCCCCCAATACACATAGAATCTGTATGTGTATTTGGCATATTAGCAAGAGACGCTAATGTCATGACTCATGAACTCCAGCCACCTGTCTGTTGTGTTAATGAATATTGTCTGGCTTGTAAGAGTGTTTCACCTATTGTTGTATGTGCTAATTAACCCTGCAATTGAATGATGGAGCCCAGTGTTGATTAGGATAATTAGCTCATGCTAATTAGGTTAGGCTTGAGTCATCTGTCAACTGTATATAAGTGTGACATGTCAAATAAAGATGAATTCCTGATGTACTCCAAGAACTAGTGTTGTCTAATTCTTGGGGGTTCCTATAACCAGATCCATTGGACTCATGTTCCAGGACTTAGGAAGCATTTACGGCGGACACCTTGAGTACAGGATCCGTCACATTGTTGGCAAGCAGTGGGATCGTGCTTCCTGCAGTCTGGGATATCCAAACCTCCACCGGGATCCAAAATCAGGATAGAAGACTTCGGTCACCCCAGCGGAGATATGGATCTGGCATCAAAGTTCCCGGGGCTGCTGCGGATCATCCTTGCAGCATACACAAGGACTGTGTCTGAGGATGAATACCTGGAGCTCAGGCAGCAGATTCGGGTGGAGCTGTGGATTGGAGCCCTCCAGCTCGCTGGTATAAAACAGGGCAAGTTCTTTCCAACCCAAGAGCAACGGGCCAGTGACCAACGGGCATTGCGGATGACATTCCTGGGAGAGCAGCCCCAGGAGCAATGGGTGACTGAGTTGGACAGGCTTGTCCAGCAGGAGATAGAGCTGGACAATCGTTATCGGGCTCTGCAATGGCACGCAGAGCAGAGATATTTAGGGGAGACAACAGAATGCTCCCCGGAGGGATATGACTTTGGAGGCCCTGGATTGCTGTGGGAGAGCCTTACAGATCATTTTGTGTTTGGCAATGAAGGGGAACCTACCCTTGAGGACCTGCGAGAATATAGAGAGGCTATGCTCGGTCTTGCAGGTGTCTCAGAGCTTAAACCTGATCTGGACCATTTGTTAAGGAAGGAACAGCATCTGGAAAGGGCATACAGGAAACTGCTAGAACACGTTCAGCAGCATGCCAGAGAATCGGCAGTGGAAACTCCGGAGATTGTCGTCCCCAAAGCGGAAGTGCTGACAATTGGGCAGAACTCTGCTAACTTCTGCCCAGCACCAACAGTGGCTTCGCCCTTCTTGAGAGAAGAGGTAGTTGGCCCTTCTCCCACAACACTGACAGGGACATGTGATTTCCTACCAGCAGCATCTATGGAGTTACAACAAACTTCTCCAGCCATAGATCTGGTAACTGAACAGAGGGTCCAAGCCCTTTGCCCCACACCTACAGCAATTCTGGAGGCCCAGGGTGAGGAGGTGGCAGTCCATCACGAGTTGCAGATCAGGGTTCAAGGAGAGAATGCAGTTGTCACCTCACAACTGCAGCTTGATCTGGTGTCGGTGGATGGGCCTGTGGTCTCCACTAACAGAAAACCAGCAGAAATGCTGGCAACCGGGCAGAGTGCTACCAACCTCTGCCCAGCACCGGTAACAGCTGCGGAGTTCCAGGGAGCTGGGGCAGTCGGCCTCTCTCCCCAACAGTTAGCTGGAGCAGATGATGTAGGGAAGCTCCTACGCCCAGCTGAACTGCTGGCAATGGAACAGAGCGCTGCTGGCCTCTGCCCGCAACTAAAACAGGACAGATTTCCTGTAAAGGTGGATGGGAATGCAGTCTCCACCAGTATAACCCAGGGATGCTGGGCGGTCGGCCCAGATCCCCAACAGCTGGATGGAGTGAGCCCAGTCACCCTGTCTTCTCTCCAGCGGCTGAAAAGACTCCAGGGAGAAGGGCCAGTCCAGGCCTCTCCCCAGCGGCAGATATGTTCTTTGAGAGAGGCAGAGGTTGGCTGGGTGAGTGCTCTGTTTGAAACAATTTGTTTGGGGTACTGTGTGGGTACAGGCATTAGAGGACTGGAACTATGGACTAACTTCGGAGTCAACCCGTCTGGGGTCTCCTCCTGTGTTAGTCTCCTGCCGAAAGGGGAGAAATGTGACAGACCTGGCTGGGACACAGGCTGTTGGAGGGGACTGAGTGTGAGCCTGTTGCCTTGCGATTATGGCCCCTGGCATTTGGGGGAACAGTGCTCTTTGGGCTGCAAGCCTGGGACCCCTGAGCTGGTGATACTTGTGTTCAGGTCCATGCTGGCCCCCCAATACACATAGAATCTGTATGTGTATTTGGCATATTAGCAAGAGACGCTAATGTCATGACTCATGAACTCCAGCCACCTGTCTGTTGTTAATGAATATTGTCTGGCTTGTAAGAGTGTTTCACCTATTGTTGTATGTGCTAATTAACCCTGCAATTGAATGATGGAGCCCAGTGTTGATTAGGATAATTAGCTCATGCTAATTAGGTTAGGCTTGAGTCATCTGTCAACTGTATATAAGTGTGACATGTCAAATAAAGATGAATTCCTGATGTACTCCAAGAACTAGTGTTGTCTAATTCTTGGGGTTTCCTATAACCAGATCCATTGGACTCATGTTCCAGGACTTAGGAAGCATTTACGGCGGACACCTTGAATACAGGATCCGTCACAACAACATTAGGGAGTTCCACTACCATCAGGGTCCGTTCCAGCTACCGTCGTGGTGGGCGTGGAGTCGAGCGATATGTCCCACACCTTATGGAACTTTGGGCACCAAAGAGAGTAAGTAATATTGTACAGTGGTATCACAGAGTTATTCAGAGATTTCCAGTACTCTGAGGTTGGGGTCTATCTGACTTCCAATTAAAAACAATGCCTTTCCTGGCATAGAAGAGCAGGAGACCAAGTAAGGTCTTACCAGGTTTACCAGGCCCGGAGGCATACTGTGACCATTTGAGGGACAGAGTGGATGAAGCATTGACCTTTAACATGGGACCAGGACCTAAACACATGAAAGAAAAACAGCCGGCGTACCAGCGCACCACCAACAATTTTGTTCAACCGTAGGGTAGATTACATATAAGCGTTGAGGCAAGAGATAGGTCATATGTAGTTTTTTAAATTGTATCAGCCTTTCCCTCGTGGCAATCAACTAAATAAGAGGGTTGCCCCGATTGACCTCCCAGTCCTCTCCATCCAAGTCTGTCACCTCCGCTTGCCATTTGATTTTAGGTGATCAAGACCCTCATGAATCAAAGGGAATAGAGCCTTGTAAATAACAGATAAAGGCTTAACCATGACTTCCTCAGCCCCCCTGCCCCAAAGCAATCCCCACGTCGAGGGCATGTGGCCTGGTATGGTTCAGGAGGGGGGCACTTGCTTGTTCCCCTCCCCCCTTAGCTTTCTTGGCCTGCTGGGCTGCATGCTCAGATAAGGGTCTGTTATGGATTTTGGGGGGGGCCCACACAATTTTTTTTAATTTTGGCGTTGGGTTCCCCTTAAAATCCATACCAGACACGAAGGGGAACCTCACACTGTTTTTTTTTTTTCAGATTTTTCTATTGCTGGCAATTTTTTTTTTTTTTTCTTTATAAATGTCAGTTTTGCTGCAGCAGATTCTATACAGAGTATAGATGTGCCCCCTTACAGGCAGACTGATATATGAAGGAATTTTTCATTTTTATTGTTTCACTTGGAGCATCATTAAAATCACTGCTCCTTTATAAACAATCTTTATTTGCATTGATACATGTCCCTCAGGGCAGTACCTGGGCCCCCATACCCTTTTTATGGCCAGTAACTTGCATATAAGCTTTCAAAATGGCCACTTTTAATTTTTCACATTCGGATCACTTTTGCTATGTTTGGGAGTTCTGGTGCAAACCGAACCGAGGTGAGGTGTTCCGCCCATCTCTAAAGGTAACCAAGGAGCCTCTGTCCATACCTGGTACCTTTCAAGGCCTAAACAGAGGGGTCTGGAATTCAGGGAGCCTCGGGTTACACCACAGAGGAATATGCGGGGACCAGGAAACAGAGGCTCAAGAACATCTGGACATAGATAATTGTCAGGCCTTATACACTGCATTCATCGACAAGGTAAGGGCAGGAAATGGGGCCCAGAAGGCATGGTAAAGGAGGTTGCCTAACATTTCAAAGGAGCCAGAATATGTTGCTTCCAGGACCACAGAGGCATTGGAATCATCAGAAACAGCCCAATTGTGGTCAAGAGTAAGGAGGGAAGCTAAAAATAAGTATACAGATCTCAAAAAGGTAAGGGGGCACTCCAAAAGAATCTGATGTAAGGGGACACTTTGCCGGATTCTGATGTAAGGGGGCACTCCTCCAGATTCTGGTTTAAAAGGGGACTCTGCTGTAGGGGGAGACTCTGATGTAAGGGGGAACTCTGTAGACTCTGATGTAAGGTGGTGGCACTCTGGGGACTCTGATGTAAGGTGTTGGTACTCTGGGACACTGATGTAAGGTGGTGGCACACTGTGGACACTGATGTCAGGTGGTGGAACTCTGGAGACACTGATGTAAAGTGGGACTTTAGAGACATGGATGTAAGGGAGGACTCTGATGTGAACGTGGCGCTCATCCTGACTTCTGCATTCCATGTGTTGTTTTGTTTTTTAATTACTCCTGACCTCTGTACGCTATACATTATGATGTACATAGTGCTGACAAAGGTGTTCATTGTCTCAACAGTTGCAGTTTTAATTAAGTTCTTCTTTAAGGTAGGCATAGTAAGGCACCCCATACATTAGTACATTTTTTGTTCAACCACCAGGAAATTTTCCTAGAGGCTGGTTGTAGAGAAGTCGATAGTGGTATACCAGGTGAATTTGGAGGCAGAGAGTGATTTAGGTTTTTCCTTCTTTAACATAAAAGCCCCAGGATACTTAAACTATAAAAGCCATAAATAAAACATCTAGTAAAACAGTTCTCATAGAAAGGTCATAGTATAGTATTATCCCAAAAAAAAAAAAAAATGTCAAATTATAGTAATAAAACACGTTTCGGTTGATTTACAAACCGAGAGTGCAAAATCTGGTGCAGCTCTGCATAGAAACCAAACTGCTTTTTTTTGTCAAAGCTTAATTTAACAAACTGAAGTTAGAAGCTGATTGGCTAACATGTGCTGCTGTTCCAGATTTTGCACTCTCCAGTTTTAGTAAATCAACCCCATTATCTATTTAATATTCCTGTTTTTTCAAACCTGTTTTTTCACAGTCCCACCGTTGCATGTGTAATGGGGCCTTTATCCTCGACAAAACCTAGCTCTGTTATGTCAGGCTTACGGGTTATTTATCTGCTCATGAAAGGTCTCTAAGGTCAAAGTGTCAGGCTAATGCACAGAATTTCCAGACTGCTGATGTAAATTAATATGCTGGAAATATCTGTTATGTGAATACTTAATATCACCACTTGAGAAATGTTTTGTTTATATTATGTCTACATGAAAATCCCCGGACAAAACTGTTTACTTTGTGCATAGGTATACTAATTTTTAACCAAGAATCACTTTCCAAAGTTTTACAATGCCAGGCCTTTTCTAAAATATATACATACCTTATAGGATACATATTTAAATATACACATACATATATATAGCACATATTTACATATTGATACATACTGTATATTATACACAGACATGAATAAATATACTTAGACATACAAGCATACAAATACTGCATATATAAGTGTTTTTCATTTTACTCTATCTATTTGTAAATCTGTTACTAATTATCTATGTATTTACGAGTACAAAAAAATATTGGCTTTATTGTGGAAATTTTATGAAAGTTTTAAATCTTGAAAGACTTTAGGCAAGCCCTAAACCTGATTTGCTTTTTGGATGGTTAGTGTTCTATGATGTATTCCAATTACTATATACTTTAGTTTTATGTTGCCACACTTACTGAATCGGAAAAACACTGGACTTTCTGTTTAACTGCCGTGCCAAGATCCAGAAATAAAGGATTAGAACACAATAAACATACATAAGTGAAGCCCATGTGTTCTGTAAAGACAATCAGTACAGAGTGTACTATGCCTTATTACACATCTTATGAAAATGAATTGTTATACAGATATAACAAGAAACTGTATTCAAATATTTACAATTGTTATACCATATTTTCCTTTCTAGTATAACTGCAATAGAATTAGTGGGCCATTTTAACCCCACCTGAATCATTTCGCTTCCTGCCTCTGATGTGTATTGAAAACAGCAATCTTTCTCTGCTCATCTGCAGTTAGGGGTCACTTTTGTGTAAGCTCCCGCTTCAAGAGAAGCGGGGGTGGGGGGGCACGAGGGCTGATTGGAGGTAAGACTGTTAATATTCTTAATTGTGAGGTATGTGAGTTCTGGCCAGACCATGCTGAACTTAACCCAGGGCTCCTAGAGGTTAAGACTGTACATTGCCACTCTGTTAGTTATAGAGCCTGTGGGGGAGTCCATGCTTGGGAACTACAGAATCCCATGAAGGAAGCCTTACCCAAATACGAAAGAGTTGGAATACTGCCCTCTCTCATGCAGCCCCAGACCATGACACTCCTACCACCATGCTTGACTGTAGGCAAGGCACACTTGTCTTTGAACTCCTCACCTGGTTGCTGCCATACATGCTTGACACCATCTGAACCAAATAAGTTTATCATTTGCTCATCAGACCACAGTTCCAGTAATCCATGTCCTTAGTCTGCATGTCTTCAGCAAACCGTTTGCAGGCTTTCTTGTGCATCATCTTTAGAAGAGGCTTCCTTCTGGGACGACAGCCATGCAGACCAATTTGATGGCGTGTGCAGCGTATGGTCTGAGCACTAACAGGCTGACCCCCCACCCCTTCAACCTCTGCAACAATGCTGGCAGCACTCCTACATCTATTTCCCGAAGACAACCTCTGGATATGACGCTGAGTGTGTGCCACTCAACCACTTTGGACGACCATGTCGAGGCCTGTTCTAAGTGGAACCTGTCCTGTTAAACCGCTGTATGGTCTTTGCCTCCTGCAGCTCAGTTTCAGGGTCTTGGCAATCTTCTTATAGCCTAGGCCATCTTTATGTAGAGCAACAATTCTTTTTTTCAGATCCTCAGAGAGTGAAAGAGTGAATGAGTGAGTGAGAGCAATAATACCAAATTTAACACACCTGCTCCCCAATCACACCTGAGACCCTGTAACACTAACGAGTCACATGACACTGGGAAGGGAAAATGGCTAATTGGGCCCAAATTGGACCCTCAGGGTGTACTCAATTTCGTTGCCAGTGGTTTAGACATTAATCGCTGTGTGTTGAGTTATTTTGAGGGGTCAGCAAATTGACACTGTTATACAAGCTGTACACTCACTACTTTACATTGTAGCAAAGTGTAATTTCTTCAGTGTTGTCACATGAAAAGATATAATAAAATATTTACAAAAATGTGAGGGGTGTACTCACTTTTGTGAGATACTGTATGTATGCTTGATGGTTCCCAGTATATTTTGATTAGAAAACTCACTGAAATCAACGATTACTATTGTAGGTAATATATAAATTTACAGTTCAGTCAATCAGAAAATATTAAGACATCAAATAAATACACAAAACACATCCTACCTGTCTCTGCTATATCTCGGATGTACCAGTCCATCACACCATTGAACATTTCATATAGCTGTAGGTGTGAATGATAAAATGTACTGATCTGGCTTGAATCTGAAGCGTGCTACTTTCAATTATTTAACAAATAGGACAAGCTCCCTAAATATAAAGAGATAAAAAGTAAAAAATAAACTTTTTTTTTAATATTAACTTTAAGGTTTATCCCATATGCAATATTTTAAACAAATAAAATACTATGGATTCTCACTGTTCCAAGAGGGATAAAATTATCTTGACTTTCTCTGTTTATAAATACTTTAACCATCTAGTTTTAATTTTTGTTTACCCTACAGACCGAGATCTTACTAATTCAGCATATGCTAAACATTTTTTCATATTACATTTTACATCCTCTCTCACACCATCTCCTTAGTCTTTTTTATCAGGGTCTTATCAAATTTGTCCTGTCTTTGCATTAGAGGGCCAACATATTTCAGGTTCACAATCACTGTTGGTCCTTTCAGTGGGTAAATTAAATGTATTTCTTTAAAGAATATCTCCAACCAAAATGTTTTGGATAGAGTAATGAAGAATTAAAACTGTCAGGTTTTATTTTTGTAGTTCCATTGAGGAGATATCACCTTACATTCTGTCCTTGTGTTACCTGTAGAACAAATTGGGGGTGAGGTTGTCACTGTCACAAGAAGGCACAGACAGCAAAAAAACATGGTGAGAAGTTTAAACCTTCCTTATTCTACAAAAAATATATTTTTTTGTTTTTGTTGGTGTCCCTGTTGGAGTGATTTCCCATCACTTCCTGTCCTAACAGGAAGCAAAGAAAAATATCTTCAATAGAGGCACTGATGGCACCTAAAAACCTGACAGAGTTGTAGCCCAAGGAGTAGGATTTTCATTGATAAGATTAAGCGCCTCCCTTATTGTTACCATTACTGCTGCAGCTATTTTACCAGTTATATATATATGTTCAGATCTGTTATTTTGATCATTTGTGTCTTTACTATTCCATGGGTACTTGAGATAGGGGCGAAAAGTCCCCCCCCCCTTCCTCAACTACAACTTATGGCGGTTCTGCTATAGTTAAAATCTTAGAGGTGCGGAGATGACGCTCATGCACCTAATACATTGATCATACAGGCCACAGCCCATTATCCTTCGATTATATAGTTAGTTTATACTTTTTACCTACAAAGTGCACCCTGGTGGGACCTATTGACCCCACCTTAGTGCACTAACTTAAACCCATTGGGACAGTATAACTGCCCAAGGGGTGTGTGAACCCTTTTTTCCTCTCATCTACCACTGTCCTCATTTTCTGACCTCACCTTTTCTACTCCCCCTTCCTACCCCACCCCCCCCTGTTCACTGATCTGTTTCTCTAGCGTTGTCTTTGACTAATCAAAATCTATTGAGTTGCTTTTACAGGTGTGGGTTACCGTCTCTCTCTGGACCTGAACTATGGCCTACTCTTCCTTGGGACGAAACCCTACGGTGATCTCCCACAATGTCAAAGGTTTGAACATTCCCGAGAAGCACACAACCCTTCTAAGGGAACTTAAAAAAGGTAGGCCCAGATTTGTTTTCCCACAAGAAACACACTTTAAGATGAACCATGTACCAAGGCTCATGACTCCTACTTCACTGAGGCACACCATGCTACCAACGACACCTCCAAATCTAAGGGGGTGTCGATTCTGGTGAGTAGGAGTGTCTCTTTCGAACTATCTGACAAGCTAATTGACCCTGGGAGGGGGAGATTTATTTTCCTTAAAGGGAAATGCGTTGTTCCTATTACCTTAGCGAACGTGTATTTCCCAAATTCCTCCCACCTAACATTTTGCCAACACCTAATAAAAGAACTGGAAGGCTTTAGCTCAGGGTATTTGCTCATGGGCGGGGATTTTAATATCCCTCTCAACCCCCTAGTCGACACCTCCTTGGGCAAATCTCACATTGCTTACAGAACCCTAAACAGAATCAAATCCCTACTAAATTCACTGCAGTTGATTGATTCTTGGCGCTTCCTCCATCTGGAAGACCAAGACTTCACTTTCTACTCAATTCCACACAAGCGTCATTCTAGGATCAGTGGCGTCACTAGGGTTGGTGTCACCCGGTGCGAAAAAAAATGGTGTCACCCCCCCCCCCATTGACACCAACTATAGTCCCCCCTCAGTACAGACCCCCTCCACTAACTACAGACCCCCCTCCCGCAGTATAGATCCCCCTCCCTCAGTACAGACCCCCACACTAATTACAGACCACCCTCCATCAATATAGACCCCCCTCCCTCAGTATAAACCTCCTCCCTCAGTACAGACACCCCTTCAGTGCAGACCCCTCCATCAGTACAGACACCCCCCCCTTAGTGCAGTCACCCCCCAGCAGTACAGATACCCCTCCCAGTGCAGACCCCCCCAGCATTACAGACACCCCCCTCAGTGCCGACCCCACCAGCAGTACAGATACCCCTATCAGTGCAGACCCCCCCCCCCAGCATTACAGAAACCCCCCTCAGTGCAGACCCCCCAGCAGTACAGACACCCCCCCCTCAGTACAGACATTCCCCTCAGTGCAGACCTCCCAGTGCAGACCCCCCCCAGCAGTACAGACACCCCTCCCTTAGTGTAGACCCCCCTCAGTACAGACACCCCCCAGGACAGGCCCCCCAGCAGTACAGATATCCCCCCTCAGTGCAGACCCCCCCCCCCCCAGTGCAGATCCCCCCAGGGCAGGCCCCCCAGCAGTACAGATTTCCCCCCTCAGTGCAGACCCCCAGTACAGACCCCCCAGTGCAGACACCCCCCCAGTGCAGACACCCCAAAAGACAGACAGTACAGACCCCCCAGTGCAGATATCCCCCCTCAGTGCAGACCCCCCCCCCCACAGTGCAGATCCCCCCCAGGGCAGGCCCCCCAGCAGTACAGATTTCCCCCCTCAGTGCAGACCCCCAGTACAGACCCCCCAGTGCAGACACCCCCCCCCCCCCAGTGCAGACACCCCAAAAGACAGACAGTACAGACCCCCCAGTGCAGATATCCCCCCCAGTACAGACCCCCCAGTGCAGACACCCCAAAGTACAGACACCCCCAGGACAGGCCCCCCAGCAGTACAGATATCCCCCCTCAGTGCAGACCCCCCCCCCAGTGCAGACACCCCAAAGTACAGACACCCCCAGGGCAGGCCCCCCAGCAGTACAGATTTCCCCCCTCAGTGCAGACCCCCCCCCCTCCCTTAGTACAGATGACCCCCCAGTACAGATACCCCCCCCCAGTGCAGACACCCCCCCAGTGCAGACACCCCAAAAGACAGACAGTACAGACCCCCCAGTGCAGATATCCCCCCTCAGTGCAGACCCCCCCCAGTGCAGATCCCCCCCCAGGGCAGGCCCCCCAGCAGTACAGATTTCCCCCCTCAGTGCAGACCCCCCCCAGTACAGACCCCCCAGTGCAGACACCCCCCCCCAGTGCAGACACCCCAAAAGACAGACAGTACAGACCCCCCCCAGTGCAGATATCCCCCCCCCCAGACCCCCCCAGTGCAGACACCCCAAAGTACAGACACCCACCCCCCTGGGTGCAGACACCCCCCAGTGCAAATCCCCCCAGTACAGACATATCCCTCAATACAGACACCCCCCTCATAGACCTCAGATACAGACAGCGGTGTGTGTCCCTCGAGATCCTCCTCCTTTGTGGATGTAAACAGAGAGGGGGGGAGGCGGCTTCGTTCCGCTCCGCTCCGCTGAGGGACACAGCCGCGGCGACGGTGAGACACGGCGGCGGGCGGTTTTAGCGGTGCCGCTACCCACGGGTGTCACCCCTTTGGCGGGTGTCACCCGGGGGGGGGGGGGGGGGGGGGGGTGCGGCGCGCACCCCCCGCACCCGGCTAACAACGCCACTGACATGAGATCTATTCCCTTACAATTATCCCCATGGATTACGATGACAAGATATACCCAGTCTCTGAAATCCCTCCCTGCTGATAGGAACCACATTAGCCATTTTCCATCATCTTACCAAACAACCTAGATTCTTCACGCCTTTTAGCCCCCTCACACCATTGCAAAACAACCCGACTTTCTGCCAGGGATTGGGAACCGTTTACTAGAGTCCTTGGACTCAAAGAAACCCCTTATTGCACTCAATTGTTTTACCAACAATGTAATGAAGGAGCTCAACAGGTTTAAGGCAGAAAACAACACACCTCTCCTACTCATGTTGTCATACATCCAGGTTAACAGTTACGTCAACAATAATGCCCGCAAAGGACATTTGACAAGAGATCTAACTGAGTTGGAGCGGTGTGCCTAAAAGGGGAGCAAGTTCCAAAATCAACTTCCACCTCATATGCATGGCTACAAAACTTGATGGGGGTTGGCATGGACAGGTTCAGAGAGAGATGGTCGAAAATTTCAGACAAGCAATGGGTAAGAGCATGTATATTATCTTATAAATGTTCCCTCAGCACAAGAATGCAGGAAACTGCCTATAAAATCCTGACTCTAGAGAAGCTACACAAATGGTATTCCCAGTCATCAGAAATATGTTGGAGATGCAACAAAGTCAAAGGTACACTGTTCCATATCTGGTGGCAATGTGACCTAATAGCCCCATTTTGGTCTAAGGTCAAAGAGATTATTTATCACATCACGGAGACCAAGCTTACTCTTAATGCAGCATGTTGCCTGCTCCACATTTCAAATTTCTCACTCAAGAAATACAAAAATTCTCTATCCAGACACCTGCTAAATGTCCCTCGTCCCTCGTCCCTCGTCCCGCTTCTCTGGAAAACTACAAACACATCATCCATCTCGGAATGGTTGCATAGGATGTCCAGCATCTGTGAGATGGAGGAGACAATTGCCCAATCAAATGAAAATGACGAACGGTTTCATAAAACTTGGTCTCCCTGGTTTTCTTATAAATATTCTGTGGATTACGAGAAACTGGCTTGAAGCGTACTTCCATACTTGGAATGCTCACCCTTAATCTGAGGCGACATACTAGTGAACAACCTTTGGCATCCTCTCATATGTCCCAGTTCATCTTCATCTTTCAAAGTACATTAACATACGTTGGCTTGAATGCTGACCCCAGTACTTGAACAGCAACAAGCAATTTGCGTATTGAATACCCTCACCCCCACATTACCTCTCTCTGTCCCCTCCCTATCACTTTCTCTCTCCCCCCTTACTTACCTATTTTGGGCTTTATTTTACACTCACTCCCTTCCCTATACATGGAACTTTGGAGTGCAGATTTTCCACTGCTGTAATTGTATTTTGATGCAGAGACATGGTCTTCAGACACTACTACTAGGCAATGGAAAATTGTGGGTGATGCTGCGCTGTTCCCCAGGGGAATGTATTAGATCTACCTCAAGGTGGCAGTATTGGGGCAAAAGCGTGAACCCCTAATGTATGCAATGGTAATGGACAATAGTATTGTCTCGTCTACCAGTCTCTAAGTATGAGGTGAATGATACCTAGTGGTAAGCACAATGTACTGCGATCAATAAATATACTGATAATAGTGGTGGCCGATAGATAAATATGTAAAAAGTGCGAGAGTGTCAAAATGACTAATGACACATACATATAATAGCTAGTAAAACATCATAAATATGAGACATAAACAATATCAATAAAATATATAAAAAATATTAGGTGAACATATGGTGTAGATCAATATAAAATATAAAGTGCATACTGCAAAGAATAAATGTATATAACCGTGACGTGTCGGTATATATAGTAAAACTGTGAGGTGCTGGTATATATAATAACACTGGCTATGCGATACAGTGTAGAAAAAAGTTGATATCTCAATCTGCGGAATGTGATGATAGTGCAGAAAGTAAGATGCACTGACAAGAATAAACAATTAAACAGTGAATGAAAGTGCACAATGCATTAAATGTGCAGATAGTGAAGCATAAGTGGAGCTAGTCTGCTTGACTAGAGAGAGTTATACATATATAGATATGCACAAAAGAAACTGAGTTGCAAAAAACGCAGAATGCGATTTGCAAAAAACTGAGTTGCAAAAAATGCAGAATGCGATTTAACAGAGAAAATGCGATTTCAACAGAAAAAAATGCAAAATAGAGTAGCACAAAGTTATTATATGAGAACGTGGCTGGAAATAAATATCCGTAAAGAGGTAAATGTGACCAAAATCAAGTAGCAGACTCAGCTGCATGCACATAGGTCCGTGATATAGAGAAAAACCATAGAGAAAAACCACATTACCACAGAATGGCTGGAAAAAACCTTACTATAGAAAGAAAAAACAGTATAATGGGAACAAATGGCATAGACCACCTCATGATCAAAGGGAATACAGAGGACCACCTCAAGACCAAAGAGACCAGAGAAAACGGACATACGAAAATCAGGATAACAGAGGACCACCATATGAACAGTATGGACCACGTGGTAGAAGCCCAGCACAAAACTACACATATGGAGAACGGAAAGGACCCCAACAAAGGAACTATCAACAACATGAACGTAGCCCAATACCTACCTACAACTACTATGCACCCCTGAGAAACCGGGAGGATGGGGATAGAGACGATAGACAATATCCGACACACCATGAAGGACAAGAGTACAGTTGGTCTTTTTTAGACAGGGAGCACCATCCCCCACGAAATCAAGGCGATCCAAGGGGAGCAAGAAGAAGCCAAGAAAGAAGAGAGGACAACGAGCAGGGAAGAGAGAACAAAAGAAAAAGGGAGTAAAGGGAGAAAGGATACTTAACCTCAGTGGACAAACACTCACATCAGAAGAAATTGGAACCTTGGATAAAGGCCTGAAATACGCTCCAACGAAGAACCTTGTCAAATTCGAGACGTATGTTGGCATACAGAAATTCATTAGGAAACTAAATATCCAAAAATATGTTGTGAGTAACCCTTTTAGACATAAACCCCAGGAACAAAAGGACGGTGGAATTTTACATAGTAATTTTAGGAACAAATCTATTTTTAACCCTCAGGTAAAAGATAATAAATATATTGAAGTTTTTAAAAAAGTGGTTTTAGAAGAGATCAAAGACCTCAAAATAAAAAAGAAAGAGGAACCAAGTTTTATTAAAAGTGGAATCAATAAACGTATAAAAAGAAAGGATCTGGTCATACGCCTGGCGGACAAAGGAGGAGCGATTGTTGTCCTCTCAAAGGACCAATACCATGACGGCATGAAGAATATGCTCGAAGATGAAAACACATATAATGTACTACTTGGAAACCCTATTTTTAGATGCAGAAACGCGCTTGAAAAAATTGTACACCTGGGAATAAAGAAAGATATACTCAACAAGAAAGAAGCAAGATTTTTAATACCAGATTCCTGTCGCTCCCCAATTATTTATGCACTACCAAAAGTACATAAAGATAAAAACAATCCACCCTTCAGACCAATAGTTAATGGGATTGATTCTCTAACAGCAAGAGTGGGCCAGTACATAGATTTCTTTCTACAACCAATAGTTCAGCAAACGAAAGCATATTTGAGGGATACGAAACAGATGCTACAAATTCTAGAAGACATCCCTAAAGATGGCGGACCTTGGATCTTAGCAACAGCTGATGTTTCATCCCTCTACACTATAATACTACACTATCAAGCATGTGAAGCAACAAAGTGGGGACTAAGGACAAAGGAAGTTCATTATAAAATGCTTGGATTTTTGCCTGAAGAATAACTATTTCTGGTACAACAATAAATTCTACCATCAAAGCACTGGAGTTGCGATGGGAGCAAAATTTGCCCCAAGCGTAGCAGGACTTTTTATGGCCCAATGGGAGGAGAACTATGTTTTTAACGAAAAAACTGATGAACTAGCGATATACAGGAGGTATATAGATGATGTTTTTATCCTGTGGAAAGGGGACTCCACACATTTGAATAATTTCCTTGAAAAACTTAACCTTAATGATAGAAATATTAAATTATCCTGGGAGATCAGCGATACGGCAGTGACATTCCTGGATTTAGAGATCATTCAAGAAGGTCCCATAGTGAGGTCACAGACACATTTTAAAAACATAGATAGAAACAGCTACCTCCCCATCGAAAGCTGCCACCACAAAAATTGGATGTTTAACGTACCAAAGGGACAGTTCATGCAACTCCGATGTAATTGCACGAAAATTGAAAACTTCTTAGAACAAGCAGAAACCATGGGATCTAGGTTCACAAACAAAGGACAAAGGATATGATGGTATGATGATCAAAAAGAAAATAGAGGAAGTCAGAGTGATGGATAGGAATAGACTAATCCAAGATAAAGACAAAAAGGCAATTATACCAATGAAAGCTCCCATCATTTTGAACTACAATATACAACACAGAAAGATTGAAAACATTGTGAAGAAGCATTGGCATATCCTATTAGCAGGCAAACAACTTCAGACCAACTTACCGAACTATCCTAAATGAATTTATAAGAGAGCACCCACAATTAGAGATAAGGTTGTAAAAAGCATTCTGGACCCACCAAAGAAACCATTTTCCTTTTTCACCGGGAAAGGTTTTTATCCTTGCAAGAGATGCTATGCATGAACCAGAACCAAGCGCCCAAATGAGAAGAAATTTGAATTCACTTCTACCAGCACAGGAGATAAATACAAAGTGAAAGACTTTATATGTTGCAATACAGAAGGTGCAGTATACGCCTTAGAATGTGGTTGTGGTCTACAGTATGTAGGCCGCACCAAACGGCTACTAAGAATACGTATTAAAAAACACGTCCAAAACATCCTAAAAGGCTATGACAAACATAGTGTGTCAAAACATTTTTTATTGCATCATAACAAAGACCCGACCGATCTGAAATTTTGGGGTATTGAAACGTATGTCAGACACTGGCGAGGAGGGCATAAAGTCAGAACCCTCAGCCAAATGGAATCCAGATGGAAATTCACATTAGACACGTTCTCACCTAGAGGGATGAACATAGAATTTGATCTCAACTGCTTTTTAAGTGACTTTTAAACACACCTATTATTCAATTTTTATCTTTTACGATTTTATTAGTGTATATTCCACCTCGCATTTTATCCGGACATTCCATCCACTCCCCACACTCCCTGCCTGCAGTCCCACAGACATTTATATCTGATTTATATTCCCACTATCATCCACTGTTTACAGTTTTATGGATCTCAGATATGTTTATATATATATCTTTATATATTTTTTTTTATATATTTTAAATATATTGGGTCCATTAAATATATATTTTAATATTTTTATATTTTAATATATATTTTAATATGTTTTATTGGATCTATTATTATGTCCTATTTTTTTAGTCAGGAGTATAGGAATTTTATTGTCTTACCAGTTTACTATTACCAAGATATGGTCATTCAATACGATTTTTTAATTTTATTATGTTATCGCTGCATTTTATTTACATATGTATCATTGCAGGCATGTAAGCCTACCATGTCCCTCCGTAAATGGCCTAGGACACCCACACAACACTATGCCACATCTTGGCCTTTCTATCTCCAACACTCCAGGTTTGTGTCCCCATACATGTAGCATTCCCGGCCGATTATCGTTCTCTACGCTGGCCGGCGATCTAACAACATAGACTACCAACAAAATGGCCACGCCCGAGGCGGCGACACATTTACTATACTGTTATCCAGCCAGGAACCAACAAAATGGCCATGCCCGTGATAGTCGGGAAAATGGCCGCCAATGGGAATTTACATTGGAACCACAAGAAAATGGCCGCCAATTAGACAGACTATTTAAACAACACACAAATGCCCCTGTAGCATCCCCTGATGAAGTCACATGATGCCACGCGTATGGACACGGAGAGGCATTCATACCTGAAAGATAACGAGTTCGGCGCTCGTTTGGAGATAAGAAAAACCTTTATTTTTATTCTATAAGGCTAAAGATACCAGGAGCCAGGGAAGGAAAAAGGAAACACGCACCCTCCTAGGCAGAGCAGCACGTTAGAAGAAGAGGACAGCAGAACCCATATCACTATCTTTATGCGGTTAACCTTTTACCACATGGTAAGGGTCCATTACTTATCATAGTGTGCCCCGCACGAAGAGGAACGCCCCCCACTATTTTATGACTCCCCACTGCACGAACACCACTCCTGTATAAGGATCATATCACTTACACCGAGATTTGTAATCACAGTTATCAAACTGTCAAGGACTTTTTTTCTCTATATCACGGACCTATGTGCATGCAGCTGAGTCTGCTACTTGATTTTGGTCACATTTACGGATATTTATTTCCAGCCACGTTCTCATATAATAACTTTGTGCTACTCTATTTTGCATTTTTTTCTGTTGAAATCACATTTTCTCTGTTAAATCGCATTCTGCGTTTTTTTGCAACTCAGTTTTTTGCAAATCGCATTCTGCGTTTTTTGCAACTCAGTTTTTTTTGTGCATATCTATATATGTATAACTCTCTCTAGTCAAGCAGACTAGCTCCACTTATGCTTCACTATCTGCACATTTAATGCATTGTGCACTTTCATTCACTGTTTAATTGTTTATTCTTGTCAGTGCATCTTACTTTCTGCGCTATCATCACATTCCGCAGATTGAGATATCAACTTTTTTCTACACTGTATCGCATAGCCAGTGTTATTATATATACCAGCACCTCACAGTTTTACTATATATACCGACACGTCACGGTTATATATATTTATTCTTTGCAGTATGCACTTTATATTTTATATTGATCTACACCATATGTTCACCTAATATTTTTTTTATATATTTTATTAATATTGTTTATGTCTCATATTTATGATGTTTTACTAGCTATTATATGTATGTGTCATCATTAGTCATTTTGACACTCTCGCACTTTTTACATATTTATCTATCGGCCATCACTATTATCAGTATATTTATTGATCGCAGTACATTATGCTTACCACTAGGTATCATTCACCTCATACTTAGAGACTGGTAGACGAGACAATACTATTGCCCATTACCATTGTATACATTAGGGGTTCACGCTTTTGCCCCAATACTGCCACCTTGAGGTAGATCGAATGCATTCCCCTGGGGAACAGCGCAGCATCACCTCCACTTTTCTATACCTTGTTCAGTAGGTACCGTCTGACCTACATTCGGTGCTTGCAGCAGTCCCCCCTCAGTCAACCCTTCCCTCCCATCCCCTACCCTTCCCTCTCCATGGTAGCGCAGGAATACTCTATCACATACTACTAAGCAATGTCTGTCTACCTCACCTTATCCACTAACTTGTTCTCAATTGTTATTTGTATTACATGGTTCATACATAATATGTCAAGTTATAAGTCCAAGTTCATATGTAAACCTTTCTTTTTCCTTAATAAACTTTAATGACAAAAAAAAATTAAATGAAGATTTTTAATACAAACGTTTTTTATTGGTGAAAAAAGAAAAGTCATGGAAATTACACATCACATGTGATGAAAAGTACAGTACGAATGCTGGCAAATGACTTTCAAATATGGTATAGTGCCTTATACAGAGTATTTTCAAACATGTAAGCAACCTATTAAAACCATTAACAAAACTTTGCAGCTGCTATCAACAAAAAAGTGTGCGATTTGTACCAAACAATGTTATTTCATGTAATTAAGGGTCTGTACTCCTACCCCACTAAGGGGGGTAACCAGGGGCTGGATCGCCTCTAGGGCTCAGAGGGAGGGTCAGTAAGGGCTTGTAGTAGCTGATCTAATTGCCAGCTCGACCATTTTTTGTCGTAGATTTGCATTGTGTCCATCAAAGAGTGGAACAGTCTTTCTATCTGACGGATGGCCTCCATACGATGTAGGATTTGGGACCACGGGAGGGATCAGGATTTCCAGTTCAGGGCTATGGACCACTGAATGGCCCCGATTAATGTATGAATCAGGTTAAGAGTTGATTTAGGGATACCTGGGATGGGTGCAAAGAGAAGGCATATCTGTGGGGACAGTTCCACTCTGGAGCCCGATAGGGTCTCAATCTTAGAGGAGGCCTGGTCCCACACCTGCTGGAGTAGAGAGCAGCTCCAGAAGGTGTGCAACATTGTGCCTATCTCCTGGCAGCCTCTAAAGCAAAATTCTGGAGCGGTAGGATAGTATTTATGTATTCTATCCGGTGTGAGGTACCAGCGGGTGTGCACCTTAAGGAGAGTTTCTTTTACCGAGATAGATTTGGAGCATTTGTGTAGATTCCTGAGCATCTCTGCCCAATCGTCACTAGAAATCTCCATACCTAGGTCGGTCTCCCATTTCAGCATGGCATTGGATTTCTCGGGGAGGTCAAGATCTAACAGGCTTTTATATATCTGTGATATTGTGCCTTTATCCCTAGGTCGAGAGATACATAGTTGTTCGTAAAAGTTTGGGGTATAGTGTGCTTCACGTTTATAGTGTGTATCAAAATAATGTCTGATTTGGAGAAACTTAAAAAATTCCACCCTTGGGATCTGAAATTTGGTTTGTAGGTCTGTGAAGGAGCAAAAGATCCCTCGGTTCGTGAGGGATTTTAGGGTAACCAGTGAGTGGTGTATCCACCATAAGTAGGATCCGGGGGAGTTAAATGCTAAGGGGAAGTTCCTATCTCCTAGAAATGAAGCTAGGGGGGGGGGGGGGGGGGGGGGGGCTGGGGAGGACAGTTTAAACTTAGACTTGTACAATGGCCAGATACGGAGGGAGTGTCCCACTACAGAGTTCAAGGAGTTGACCTCCCCATAATTCAGTAAGGGCTGCCATAGCAATCCTGGGAGGAAGAAGGGGCGTATAGACTGCATTTCAAAACGTAACCAGGGGACCACTTCAAACTTAGAGTGCCATTGGGCCGTCTGGGCCAGTCTGGCCGAAATATAGTAGAGCCATATATCTGGCAGGCCCAGGCCTCCCCGGGACATTGGTCTATGCGCCATGGGCTTTCCAAATCTAGGTCTTTTCCTGCACCAAATAAAAGCATTAATGTCTCTTTGGAGAGCTTGTAACATCTGACGGGGTACATAGTTGGGAAGGGCCCTGAAAAAATATAGCAGCTTGGGAAGAATAGACATCTTGATTGCAATCACCCTACCAAGAAGTGAAATTTTGAATGTGGACCAGGTTCTTAGCCAATTCCTGGCCATGGTGAATGCCTTGGGGTAGTTTGCCTGAAATATGCCTGTGAGGGAGGGGGCTAGATTAATACAGAGATATGAAAGCGTAGAGTTGGATATGGAAATGCCGAAGCTTTGTTTAAGAGTGGAGAGTAACTGATGTGGGATGTTGATAGGGAGGGCAGAGCATTTAGAAATGTTCTCTCCAAGGCCAGAATAGTCATGGAATTTATTAAGGGTGGTAAGGAGGTTAGGAAGGGATATCAGGGGGTCTGGAAGGAATGCAAGAACATCATCAGCATATAGACTAAGCTTGTACTCGTATTCCCCTTTTTTATATCCCTTAATATCATTATTAGCAATAATGGCTTTGGCAAGTGGTTCAATTGCCAGTGCGAACACCAGAGGGGAGAGAGGACAGCCCTGGCGGGTGCCTCTGCCCAGGGGAAAGTATGCTGAGGAGCAGCCTGGTAGTCTAATTCTTGTGTGGGGATTGTGATATAATGCCTTGAAGCCTTGGATGAATTCTCAGGCGAACCCAAACTTTTCCAGGACCTGGTCTATATAGGGCCATAAGACGCTGTCGAAGGCCTTGTGTATGTCAAGGCCCAAGACAAGAAGCCCCCGGGATGTGGTGTCAGCATCTTGGATAATGTTTGTCGCTAGCCTAATGTTGTCAGTAATTTGTCTATTGGGAATAAATCCAGTTTGTTCAGGGCCTATTAAAGATGCTACTACAGGGGCAAGTCTGTTGGCCAGTATCTTTCCTAGGATCTTCGTATCATTATTTAAGACTGAGATGGGTCTATAGTTTTGGGGAAGGGTGTGGTCCTTATTTGGTTTCGGGATTAGGGTCATATTGGCGTGGAGCATCTCTGGTGGGGGTTTGTGTCCTTGGAGGGTGTGGTTTACAAATTTACTTAGTTGCAGTGACAATATCTGGGCAAATTTCTTATAGTAGGAGGAAGTAAATCCATCTGGGCCGGGCGCTGTGGAAGATTTAAAGGATTTTATTATGAGGGAGACTTCTTGTTCGGTGCAAGGGACGTTCAGGGATGATAATTGTTCTTCCGTGAGCCTAGGAAGGTTTAGGGAGTCTAACCACTGGGAGAGGCCTTCTGGTATGGGGGAGTTTGGGGCCGATAGAAGGGATTGGTAGAAAGAAGTGAATATCTGGAGAACTTCCTTGGGGTGGGAAACTAGTTGGCCATTTTTGTCTTTTAGTTTGTAGACATGAGGGGGTTGAAGGGATTGGTGTAGCTTACGTGAGAACATACTAGATGCAGAATTACTATGTAACAGAAATTTCGCTTTAGACCATCTGAGAGATTTTTCCGTTCTGTCATTTAGAATAGAATCTAGTTCTGCCCTCTTTTGGTTAATTTGTGCTAAGACCTGGGGGGTCTGGTCCCGAGTGTGGATATTATAGAGGTTATGGAGGTCTTTTGTGAGAGAGTTAATCTGGGAAAGATGTTGTCTCTTCCTTCTAACTGCGATTTGTATAAGTTGACCCCTCAGGACAGCCTTGTGGGCTGACCAAAGGGTATGTGGTGATATATCGGCGGTATCATTAAGACGGAAATATTCTTCTAGGGAAGATGTTACTTGGTCAAGAATTGCTGGGTCAGATAAAAGGGAGTCATTTAGCCTCCAGGTGGCTACTGAGGGGGAAATACCTATGTGGGCTGTTTGAAATGAAACCACCTGGTGGTCAGACCAGGGGCATATCATTATGTCCGCCTTGGCTGCATTGGCTAGCAGAATTGGGGTGGACAATATATAATCCAGCCTGGCATAGCTTCCATGGGGGCTGGAGAAGTGGGTGTATTCCCTGGAGCCCACATTTAAAGATCTCCAGGTGTCTATTAGCTGAAGGGAGGTCAGGGCTTTCGTCAAGGATTTTGGGAAGGTTTTTGCATAATGAGTGGATCTACTTCTGTCCAGTAAGGGGTGGGCTACTGTATTAAAATCTCCTCCCACAATCATGTGGGGGGAGGAATATCTGTCAAGTATCTGTAGAAATTCTGTGAAGAATCTGCTATGTGCAGAATTGGGAGCATATACATTTGCTATAGTTATAGCTTTACCCTGGATGTATCCTTGTAAGATAATAAATCTGCTATTGGGGTCTTTGAAGGAGTGAGAGACTTCAAAAGCCACATTGTTCTTAATATAGATAGCAACCCCCCTGGCCTTGGTCTCAAACGTGGTGTAGTAATTCATTTTAAAAGCTTTACCAAAAAAGCAAGGGTGGGATTTGGAGGAGAAGTGAGTTTCTTGTAGTAGTATCACTTCCGCCCCAATTTGTTTGTAGAATCTGAATGCTTTTCTCCTTTTAGAAGGAGAATTGAAACCTCTCACATTGTGAGAAATGACGTGCAAACCCATCATGGTGGGAATATATGATGGCTATAGAATGATATTGGGGGATTGTTGTGACCTGGATGTGACCAAGACCAGGGGACATCGCTGGGCAACATGAGCACTATCAACTTGACCAAAAAACATGGGCAGCAGTACAGTGACACATATGTTATTCTGCATTTATAACATTCTTTGGTAAGTGGAAAAAAGGTCAGAGAAACAGCAGCTGTAGAAAAACTTATACTACTAACGCTAATAAACTTAGCAACCTTGTGGGGTCTGGTGGGAAACTCCATCCAGACTACCGAATGTCTTTACCGTGGACCAGTAAAAATTTATAAAAAAAAAAAAAGGAAAAATGGTCCACTAATTCACTTGCTCCTCACCGGGTCTCCCCCGAGAGATCCACAGTCTTAGGGGGGTCAGGAGGAAAGCGCTGTGCTGAGCAAGTGTGGGGGGGAAAGACGCAGACTGTAACAACAAAGGTCTCCGGGTGGTCGGAGACCAACAAGGGGGTGAAAATATTTCCTAGCCGACAGGGGGCTCATTCTGGGAGTGAGTAGGGGGGAAGGGGGGGGGGGAGACACCTCTCACGAAGGTATAGAAAAAATTAGAACGGAGAAAAATAAACATGCAAAAAAGGAAAAACTCTCCCCCCCCCCCCCAACCCAAACTCGTTAAGAATGGTTTAGAAGGTCAGTTGGAATGGAAAGGTAAATGTCGAGATTCATGCGAACCCAAGTAGTGCGGGGACACGGTCCTTCCATCCTTGTAGTGGCTTGGCCATGAAAGTTCCAGGGAACATCGGCGGAGACATCCCTTGTCAGTAGTTAGGGTGCGGTGGTTGTCTGCGGGAGCTCCGGTCCCGTTGTGGTGACGGTGTGGCCCATATCGGTGACATCCTCGGGGTAGACGGCAGGCGGACCGGGTGCGGAGGATCGAGAAGGCCGAGCTTGATTAGGATCTCTCTCCCCTCAGTGATGGTTGTGGCGATGTACGTGGAGCCGTTGTGCGGGATGATCAGTTTGAATGGAAACCCCCATCTGTACCTTATACAGGCTGACTGAAGGACGGAGGTGATTTCTCTCATTTTCCTGCGCTTTTCGAGTGTTGTAGGAGAGATGTCCGGGTATATCTGCAGGGGGATGCCATCTAGCATGATGCGAGGGGTGTTACGGGAAGCCTTAAGGATTTCCTCTTTTGTAAGATAGTCTTTAAGGCACATTATGATATCCCTCTGTGGTTTTTCCGGAGGGGGTTTGGGTCGGAGTGCGCGGTGTAGTCGGTCACAGACAAACGAGTCCACGGGTTGCTCCGGTAACAGTGAGTGAAATAGTCTGTTGATGGCATCTGTAAGGTCGGTTACTGTTTCTGGGATACCCCGGACCCTAACATTGTTTCTCCTGTTACGGTTGTCCAAATCTTCAATGTGGTTTTGAAGCTGGACAACCGTGTCTGTTAGAGTTTCATGGTCCCTCCTCAGGTCAGTGTATGCCAGGTGCAATTCGTCGTGTTTTACCTCAAGGACGTCTGTGCGGTTGCCTAGCGAGGATATCTCCTGAGAGAGCGTGCTGGTGGACTTCTGAAGTTCGGCTTGAAACTTTTTAGCCAGGCGCTCGTACATAGGCTGTCTTCCAGGTCGGCTTTAGTGAGATGAGCCGTCTGGTCCTCTTGTGGAGCTTGAGTGGGGGATCCGGTGCCCGGCAAACGCGGGGGGAGATTTCGGCTGGGCGCCATTTTGGGACATCCCGGTCTGTTCGCGGGCTCTGAGAAGGTAGTTGGTTAAAGACCGCTGAGCGGTTTTCGGTTTGTTTTTTTTGCCTGTCGGCATGCACGAAAGGTCCCTCGGGAGGGATAGGGTGCTTTTAAGGCTGTCTGTGAGGTTTAAAGGTCCCGGGGAGTGCTGTTAGTCTCCGATGAGGCCGGAGCTCCTTCCTCTAGCTGCTGCTCTGCTTCGCGCCACGCATGCGCCCCCTGGGGGGGTTGGCAGGTGTTGGGCATTGTGGTTGGAGTAGATCAGCATTGCTGTACCATGTAATTGATGGTGAATTTACATTTTGGGATATTTTGGAGGGCTTTATTTATTAAAGGACTTGTCATGAATTGTGTGTGTGTTTATTCACTATCAGCATTTTTTTATGAAACATTAGGGGTACTACTGTATGTACCCCTTATGAATGTATTTGAGGGCCTCCTTACTTTCAAAGGGATCTTCCAGATTATGATAAGGCCTTTGCTTGCAGACCCCCACAATCACTGGGCTAAGGTTTAGGAGAAGAGGCCCTTGTCCTCATTAAAAAGGTACCCCACATGAACATGTGGCCTGGTATGGTTTCTCCTCCCTTTAGTGACCTGCCAGTCTTCATGCTTGTAAAGGGATTAGGGATTAGGGATTTGGGGGGAGACTCCACACTTTATTTTCTTGTTTTGTTTTTTAGATAGGGTTCCCCTTTAATATCTATACAATACCTGAAGGCTCTGGTGTGGAATTTGGGGGGACCCCATGCCATTTGTTTGTGGGGTCCTTAAAATTCATGCCCAATCTGAAGCTTTGAATTTTGGGGGGGAAAACCATGCCTTTTTTTCTAAAGCCTCGTACACACGATTGGACTTTCCAACAACAAAACCGTGGAATTTTGCTCGAAGGGTGTTGGCTCAAACTTGTCTTGCATACACACGGTCACACAAATGTTGGCCAACAATTACAAACATAGTGATGTACAAGATGTACAGCGAGCCGATGTGATATCTCCATTATGAACGCTAGTTTTACAAGACCGAGCGCTTCCGGCTCGTCCTTGATTCCGAGCATGCGTGTTTGTACTTTGGACTTTTCTCCAACGGACTTGTGTACACATGATCGGAAAGTCCAACAACACACATTTGTTGGCGGAAAATTTGAGAACATGCTAGCCAACATTTGTTGGCGGAAAGTCCGACAACAATTGTCCGATGGAACATACACACGGTCGGATTTTCATTCTCTTAAGCCCCATACACACGGTCGGACTTTTTCATCAATTTGGTCCGATCGGACAAGGTTGTTGAAAAATCAGACCGTGTGTATGCACCATCGGACAGTGTTCGTCGGTTTGTCCGTCGGACAAAGTCTTATCTCCTGCTGGAAAGATTTGCCGTCAACCCGGTCCGATCACACCAAATCCGAGCGTGTGTACGCTTGTCCGACGGACAAAGTGCTACGCATGCTCAGAAGAAATTCTGTGACGGAAGCGCTCGGTCAGGTAAAACTACCTTTCCTAATCGACACAGCACATTCGTCACGCTGCAATGTTAAAATGTCTTTAATGCAGCGCATTCTCTTTTTCTTTACAATGCAACAAGAATGACATCTTTTAGCTGCTCCTATTCACCCGCACTTCTCACAAACTTACTTCTTTATTACTTTGCAGCATTTATACACTACATGTTTATTTTTACTCTGAACGGAAAAGAATCTTTGTTATTTTTTTACCATGATTTGTCTTTTTTTTTTTTTTTTGGGGGAATACATATTTGAATGTTTTTTTTTTTTTTTTTTTTTTTTTTGGAGGGGGGTTGTGTGTCTCAAATTACCAAAAACACATTATTTACATTTGTATTTCTTGCTTACATTTACTAGGAGTTTGTTTGTTGTTGGTGCCCCTTGTTAATTCTACTTTAGGATTAGTGAAATGTACCTGCTTACTCAAAGAAAAACTGTCATTGTAGCAAAGTAAAACACAATAGTCAATGATTATTTCAAATCAAAAAAACCTTTATTTAGGTCACACCAACAAACCAAAGAGGAACGCAGCCATGGTGAAACTTGGGGAATTTGCAAAGCCTTGGCCCCCCACGGCAACCATCATTGTTCAAGCGTAGAAAATTGGGGGCCTGAGGAGTACGTATATTAAGGGGAGTGCAATCTGGTCGTGAAGTCCAAAGTATCCGGAACTGCAGCAGATGCCATCTAGGTCCCCAGGCTCTGGTACTACGAGAGGCTCCATCTTCTCTCAGACCAGACTGATTCCAGGTCGTCACTCTCAGGTCTTCCTTCCACGCTTCCTTCCACGCTGTGGCTGTCGTGCTGGTGGGGTGGCAGAAGGAGGAGGAGGAGGAGGAGGAGGTGGAGCATGGTAGCTATGGCAAACATGTGTGACTGGGGTCATCTCCCCAGCCCTACCCTTATTTAGGACATGGAGGATGAGCCCCTCACACATGTTGCGTTGCCTCACCTCCATACCCATCATTTTTGTGACAACCACCGAGCCAAAGGTCTCCTCGTCGGCGGGTGTGGCATGTAGGGAGTCTGAAGCCTCTCTTATCATCCGGAGCGCTGACTGTGCCGCATAACCCCCCCTTCTCGCCCTTTTGTACGGAGGGCGGAGGGGAGGGGTTTGGGTGTCAGTCAGGCTCCGAGGCCTAGCCCCCTCTTGGCTGCCACTACCCAGCTGGTGGCTGCCACTAACCCCTGCCTCCTCCTGACTGCCACCTTCCACAGCCACCTCCTGACTGCCACCTTCCACAGCCACCTCCTGGCTGAGGTCTTCCTGTGTAGGAAAAAGGGACATAGTTTCAGTTATTTGTTCATCAAACACACACAATTCTCATCTAGTGACTGGTGCAAAATGTTTACAAATAGAAAACCATACAATTCTCAGCCCAGCAGTTTAGATTCTGGCCCCAAATGTCTCCCACACCACTGTCTGTTGATATGTCAAACACGTTAGGAACTAAGCAATTGGCGATCCTGAATTAAGTGAACATCATTCATTATTCCCCTAAATGGTAGCAAAACTACTATACCTGGAACAAGCTGGGCTCCTCCACCTCTTCCAGACTGGAAGGCCCAGGTTGCTCCTCGGAAGCCTCATCAGGGGTGGGCTGTGCGCAAGGAAGCGTGGAAGGAGGAGTTGAGGTTGGCTCCGTGACATCAGCCTGGTCCTTCAGAAAATGGAGACTCTGATAGTACCAGAGCTTGGGGACATAGACCTCATCTGCTGAAGTTGCAGTTTCCTCAGACTTCACGACCTTCTTCCTCTCCCTGATATACGCACTCCTCAGGCTGCCAATTTTCTTTCTAATATCATCAACAGTTGCCGTGGGGAACCTTGGCTTGACAAATTCCACAAGTTCCTCCAGGGCTGCGTGCCTCTTTGGTTTGTTGGTGTAATGTGGGTGTATACCCTGCCACAATATGGGAAAATCCCTGTATTTGGCAATGAAGAGGGGGAGAAAACTCATGTCGTTGAATCCCTTCATATCAATCTCTGCAAGACACAACAACACACAAAACCCTCAAAATTATGTCAGGCTAAACTCTCCTAATCTTCTCCATAAAGAAGCCTCAAGTTCAAATCAGTCTAGGCTAGTTATGTACCAACGTTAAATTGTACCTTCGTTTGTAGCGATCGTCTCGTGTGAGTTTTCTCTCCCCTCGTCTCCCAGATCGTGGCTACGACACAGGCGTGTGACGTTTTATATACACTGCGCATGCTTCAAACTCCGCCCGCCCCTGACGATCTTTCTCGTCTATTCCCCACCCCTTCTCTTTACGGCGTAGTGGGGAGAGCACATGGCGGGGACACAGCAGGTGCGCCACAAATATCCCACCAACGAGGAGGAGGACGAGGAAAGTCCGGAGGCAGAAACGTCCCGATCCCGGAACCTGAAATTCAAGGCCTCCAATATGTCATTTGGAGAAATGTTGGAGATGGTGGACATATTAAAGAGGAGCGACTATGATGGGAAGTATGGGCCTTACCTCAACCCCAATGTCCGCAAGGCCAAGATCATGTCTAAAGTTGTGAGAAGGCTGTACAATAATTTTGGGGTACAACGATCCAAGGAGCAACTCAGGAAACGCTGGTCAGACCTGAAACTGAGGGAGGCCGATCAGTACAGAAAGATCAAGAGAATTCTTCAAAAAAGTAAGTAGTTGTGTTTTGTGTTTGATTTCTTGCTTGCATACTGCTCCATTGTGTTTTGATTTTTACCAAGTTGTACATTCCAAAATGGCCACTTTCAGGTTCGTCTGTGCATTCGATCGTACTCAGCCTCGATCTTTCTGCCACTGTCATGGTCGTGTGTGCATTCGATCGTACGCAACCTCGATCGTTCGGCCACTTATAATACGATGTTTGGTGTTTTTTTTGGGGAAAGGAAGTTTGTTCTCACTAGAAATGTCATCAAGAATGTAAAGCCAATTTATTCAATGTAAAGGAGAGGTCACTCAGTAGCTGTTTACCCATCTGGACTCTAGAGCACTAGTGCTGGGACACCCAAACCCCCTTTTTATTATGCTTTTCCACACATGTGCTCCAGTGGATACTAGAGGGGGGTCTCCATCACACAAACTTCTACCAAAAAGCTAGTCAGTTTAGCACCTTTACAAAGTGACTTCATTCATGTAGTTGACATTTGTAACTGGCCAAACTAAAATAGTGTCCGTCACTTTCAAGCAATGTTTGTCATTTCCTATTTCTGCCCTCAATAGCTTGTGTTGCTAAATCTTCCTTTTGGACATTCTCATAGGGGAGCGAAAACTTGGGCCGTCTGAGGAAACCCCCAAACCAACACCTACCAAAAAAGGGGAAAGAGCAGAAGCAGAGGAGGAGGAGGAAGGAGAGATCATCGAACTTGGAGAAATTGTCACCACAACAGGTGAGTGTGGGAGAACACAGCTACTGGTAAGCTAATCCATGTATGGCTGCCTCATTTCCAACACCCCATTTTTTTTGTTTGTGGTTTTTAGGTGACGTGGATGTTGTGGAAGAAAAATCGCACTTTACCACAGAGAGTGCCCACGTACTCATCGGAGAGATAATGGTCTGCAATCGAGATCTAGATTACATAAAGCAAAACATCAATGATGTTCAACAAAAATTGAAGAACATCATTGATGTTTTAGGAAAAATATGAAAAAGCACCAAGTAATTTACACACATTTGTGCCAGCTTCTGAACACATTTGCAACTTAAAAACTGTGTGAAATTTGGAACATGCACACATTGTGTCCACATGTGCTAGCTCCCATCATGGTGGATGAATGGCAACGTTTTTTTGGGGGTGCAAACACTTTACGAACTACGAAAGTGGTTGTGGTGAAGGGGTTGCACCCCCAAAAAACGTCCATTCATCCCCATGATGGAAAATGGCACTTTTGAAGCTTCTAGGCATGTGTTTTACCATCTAATGACCATTTTCAGAACCAAATTGTGTGCATGTTCCAAATTTCCACTTTTCGGGGGTGACCCCCCCATGTGATGAAGGCAAGATCAAACACACTTTGAACATATAGTCATGTCTGATCTTGTCTTCACTTTACAAAGTTGAACTTTCCTACTTCATAGGTTCTGCTTAGCTCCATGCCTGGTTTTACCAATTGCGTAATCTTTGTAAATAATGTTGTAAATAACCAAGATGTTGTCAGTTTTGGCGTGAAGATTGTAAACGCACTTGTGAATGTTTTCCAAGTAAACTTTTTTATTTTTCAAAATGTGTGGCTTCCTTATTTAAATAAAACAATGCATTATGTATGTAAAATGTAAAGGATATGGGGGGCAATGGGTGTTATTTACTAAAGGCAAATCCACTTTGCACTGCAATTTCCTTTCCCAGGGAACTTTTTCAATGCACTTGTAGAGCATAGCGGATTTGACTTATGTAAATGACACCCACAGTGCTTTGTACGAAAACACGGAGCACAGCATTTTGGAGAATACACACATGTCAGACCTGGTGCTGAAAAGGAGTATTTTGGGTGTCAGTTATGCAGGACAAACCTTCTCTAGACCAAAGATTAGGTAGCAAACACACATGAGAATAATCTTTTTGGGAAGAAGAGACTGTTACCTCCTTTTGCCCAGAAAGTGCATTACCACTGTCGAAGGCAAAGGGAAAAAATGACAAAGTAAAATAAGCTAAAAAGAAGACTGAAATGACAAGAAATCAGAGGTTGGTTAAAATATCAGATTTATTAAAAAAATGCCTCTCACACATCGTCAGGCAGAGCAATGGCCCCCCTACCCACAAAGTATTCCATATATTGGTCCCGGACCACGCGGGCATTGAGAGGGGGCAAGCCTGGACGTGCCACTCGAAGGGCTGTGAGGTCCGCATTTGGAGGGCCCTCCACATCTGGGCCAACGGGCACCACATAGTTCCTGTTATGTCTTTTGAGGAAGTTGTGCAATATGCAACAGGCAAGAACTATGTGGTTCAGTTTGTATTCCGCCAAGTTAAATGCCGTCAGGAACAGGCGGAAGCGGCTGGCCAGGATGCCAAAAGCGTTCTCCACCACTCTTCTGGCTCTGGACAGCCTGTAGTTGAAGACCCTCTGGTCCGGGGTGAGGGTCCTCATCGGGAACGGCCTCATCACATGGGGAGTCAGCGCAAACGCTTCATCTGCGACAAAGACGAAGGGGAGTCCTTCGGCATTCTCCTCTGGAGGTGGCAAGCACAGACTGCCACTTTGGAGACGCCAGTAGAACTCCGTGTGCGTAATGGCCCCACCATCCGATATCCGGCCGTTCATCCCCACGTCCACATACATAAACTCGTATGTTGCCGACACCACCGCCAACATCACTACACTATTAAACCCTTTATAATTATAATAGTAGGACCCCGAGTTGGGCGGTGGGACGATGCGGACGTGTTTCCCATCAATTGCCCCTCCGCAGTTAGGAAAGTCCCAACGGCTGGCAAAGTGGGAGGCCACAGTCTGCCATTCCTGTGGCGTGGAAGGGAACTGTGGAGTGAAACAAGAAAAAAAAATTAGTCACTTTGCACCTAAACATTGCAAGCAGATTAGACAATCAACATCTTGGAACAAGAGCATTGTATAAAATTGGAGGCTGGAAAGTATTTACACAGAAAAGTAGAGGCTCCCCTTCACAGATTACTCACCCCCCCATCAATCCCCCCACTTCTGATGGGACATTGGCAATAACTATGGTTTTGGGGGGGGGGGGGGGGGGGGTGGACAGGTAACCCTCTGCAATTCTTTGATTGGCAAATGGCTCAATAATGTGGCCTAGTTTGGCCAGACCCTCTGTACTTAACACTATTGGCAGGCCACAGGAAAGATCAAATAACATTTCCCCCCCCCCCCAAAAAGGCAGGCACAGTGTGACATTATTAAATTACCAAGCAAGCTAATAGGAGGGAAAGAAGACAAAAAATTAGGAAATGGAATGTATGGAGGCAGCCCCTTGCACTACATGCTTTGCTGAATTCATCCCTAAAGATGCGCACTATAAAGAGGTAGGTATATAGTGTGTATTGACCTTGGGAAAGCCAGCAGATAAAGGATTGGTACCATCTGACAGAGCAGTTGGGGGAGGGGGTTCCTAATGAGTTTGCCCCCCCCCCCCCCCCCCACCAAAAGAAAAAAAAAAAAAAAAAACGGGGGCTCTACATGAAGTAAACCACACAGCAAACATTTGTGCATATTTTAGGGGGTGTTTGGGGGCAAACAATACTATGCAGCAGACAAAAGACATTGCTTAAGTGACTAGGCCATAGGTGTCTATTGGGGCAGAAGAGCATGCTGGTGAGGTAAGTGAAGGGAAAAATGCATGAAGGAGAAAAGGGGCACAGCATATTAGAACATATTGCAATCATGGTAATTAGGGAAGGAGGTCAAAAATACAAGTCATTAGCAAACAGAGCATACATAGAAGGGAATAGTAAAGTTGAAATGTTACCTTAATATAGTCCTCCTGCAGGACCTGAATGATGGCAGAACAGGTCTCTGGAATAATGATTCCCAGGGCCTGGGGAGAGATACCTGAAGAGAACTTCAAATCCTGAAGACTTCTCCCTGTCGCCAAGTACCTCAACGTGGCAACAAGCCTCTGCTCCGGAGTAATGGCTTGTCTCATGCAGGTATCCTGCCGGCTGATAAAGGGGGTCAGCAAAGCCAAAAGACGGTGAAAATCGGGGTCCGTCATCCTGAGAAAGTTCCTGAAATCATCAGGATTATTCTCCCGGATCTCACGAAGCAAAGGCATGTGCGAGAACTGGTCACGCTGAAGCAACCAATTCTTGGTCCACATACTCCTCGTCACTCTGTTCATGGACGGGTCTTGGGTCAAAGCTAAAAGCCCGACACCAATTCCGCGTACAGCACGAACTCGGCGACGAGTACGCACGGGAAACATCGCTCAGAAGGTCACAAAAGGTCGGCTGGTCAGAACGGACAAACAGAAAGCACCGATAAACAGCAAGGCCTGAAAGAACGAAGTGAATACCAGCAACGAGCAGACAATAAGCAGTGCAAATCAAAGCGTCCTATATCAAGATATAGGCCGCAATGACCAACAAATGCGAACTGACTACACGCACTAATAAACAGATACGCACGACAAGCACAAACTGAAGAGCAGTAACGATCTGAGTCAGAAAACTGAGAAGCGCGAATCTTAAGTCACCAAACTTCCACTAACTCTCGATAAACACGGGATCAGCAGAAGGAGCCCAACGGGTGCCTGACGTGGTGCTGAACTTCCCTTTTGTAATCTCGTGGACGACGACTTACGTCACGACGTTCTTCCGGACCGGATATTCCGACAATGTAGTCCGACCGTGTGTACGCAACGCCCAACATCGGACAAAGTACGTCGGACAAAGTCCGACCGACCTGGTCCGCGGATTGTCCGAGCGTGTGTATGGGGCTGTGAAGTTTAAATTGAGCATACAGTAATGATGAGCAGAAGTAGTGAAAATACTGTTTAGACTTGCTCTGAAGTCATTTGTTCTCAATGGAACTGCACCTGAAAGAGGATCTTGTTTCACTTGTTCATTCAAAGCCGGCAACAGATTGATTACTTTTCAATTTCAAGACAGGCCTATTTTAACAACTCTACTCTTTATATACTTCTGGACAGAAGAAAGATGATGGAGAATATTTTAAAGATAAACATTTAATTCATCCTTTCAGTTATCTGCTTATGTAACTTAAATATTTGAAGTACTTCTGAGTTCAAAGCCGTCTAATGTGTCATGCTCCTAAATGACAAATATAACACTCTTAAAACAGCATAAAACTGTCTTTCTTAAAAAGCTTCAGGCACCTCTGAAGGAAACACTATACTAACGTTTGGCCTTGCAGGCATTTCCTTCCCATGTGCTCCCTATGAATGGCTCTTTGTGCTGAGCTCTCCTCTTCAGTGGTACTTATGATTTTGACATTCAGAAAACAGCAGCCAGTGAACAGAAGCTGTTTTCAGAAACCTATTGATGGGAGGGGAGCATTCCTCTTTCTAATTTACTGGCAATCTACAGACGCACACCCTGCCAAAAATGATATCAACTCTGCTCATCTGACAACTCTTACATTTTTTTACAGTGTTAGATCATTATCATAAATGTGCATTGAGCTAATGCAATGATATACCTGGATATGTACACAGATTCAATTTCATTTTTCATCTAACTCTTATACTTTAAAGAAGAAGGTTTAAATAAAACATTTGATCCTGCTTTAAATAAAACACTTAAACAAATGTAACAAATTAGCAACCTTTTAATGCTTCTCATCTCACACTCTTAAAGTGACTCTTTTTCTAGAATAGAAATTATAAAGAGTGCCCCCTGCAAAAATAAATAAATATAGTTAATACTTACCTTTTCCATTCCCATACTATTGATCTATGCTGTTCCAAAAAGATACCACTGCCTTAAAAAATCAACAGAATCTGACACTTAGGAAGTGTCAGATTTCTGGTCCCCCATTGTGCTCTGTGGTTATTCCCTCTGACTCCTATAGGACACAGTGGTGTCAGTTTTGGGTGTGCTGATACAAAGTGGGCAAACAGTTTCTTTAGTCTTTCTTGCCCCAGCATCAGTGTACATTGTATGGCTATAATTTCTCTTCTTTTTAGGACTTTATAGGTTACCACATGTAACCCCTAAAAAAAGGAAATGGGTACTAGAATTTTGTGTTAATTTTGTGTATAAACGTATACAAAATGTATTAAAAAATAATTAAAACCAGCATAAAAATGTCTTACATCCATGTAGGATGTCAACTTCAATCCCAAATGGGGTAACAATAGCCCGTATAAATCTAGCCCAGAATGGTATACAGCATAACTGCACAGAAGTAGGGATGAGCCGAACACCCCCGGTTCGGTTCGCACCAGAACCTTCGAACCGACCGAAAGTTCGCGCAAATTTTCGAACCCTATACGTTATAATGGACGCGAACGTTCGAAATCAAAAGTGCTAATTACAACGGCCAATATGCATGTTAATGTCATAAAACAGGTTTGGGGACCCGGGTCCTGCCCCAGGGGACATATATCAATGCAAAAAGAACTTTTAAAAACTAACGTTTTTTCGGGAGCAGTCATTTTAATGATGCATAAAGTGAAAAAAAAAAAGTGAAATTTTCCTTTAAATATGGTACCTGGGGGGTGTCTAAAGTATGCCTGTGAAGTGGCATGTGTTTCCCGTGTTTAGAACTGTCCTTGCACAAAATGACATTTGTAAAGGAAAAAAAGAAGCCATTTAAAACCACTTGCGGCTTTAGGTTTGTTCTTAAGTAGAATCTGAACAGGTACATTATGAAGTGTAGCTCCATCCCAAAAAAATCTATTTTTAAGCTTTTTGGAGAACATAGGGAGGGGTTATCACCCCTGTAACATTTGCTGTCTTTGCACATCTGTTCAGAACATGTCACCTCACTTTCCGTCCCAATGACAAATGTTTTTGGAAAAAGTGGGGTTTTAATTGAAACAAGGATTGGTGATAAAGTATCAGTAGAGAGGAGATACCTTTTTCCCAAATTAAATCTAACAGGATAGAATTTCCCTTCCTAGGGGTAGATTTCCTCTCACTTCCTGTTTTCTCTTTCCATTTGCAAGTAGGAGTCGTTTGTAAGTTGGATGTTTGAAAGTAGGGGCCTGGCGTATATACTCTGCAGAAATTTGCCCTATTAGATGTTGGTGTAGCCACAAGACTGGTGGGCACAGGAATGGGCCCTGCTGTGAGTTAATAGATCAAGATTTGTAATTGCATGCACCTGTTGAACAGGGCAGAAAAATTGGGGGTGGTGGTGGTGGTGGTGGTGGACGGTGTTGCCACAAGACTGTAAGCTCTCACAGTTACTCTTGGTGGGCGCAGGAATGGGCCCTGCTGTGAGTTATTAGATCAAGATTTGTAATTGCAAGCACCTGATGAACAGGGCAGAAAAATTGGGCCTTTGGCGGTGGTGGTGGGCGGTGTTGCCACAAGACTGTAGGCCCTCATAGTTACTCTTGGTGGGCGCAGGAATGGGCCCTGCTGTGAACTATTAGATCAAGATTTGTAATTACCCGCCCCTGTTAAACAGGGGCTGAAAAATTGTGCCTTAGGCACTGGTGCTGGTGCCACAACACTGCAACCCCTCACAGATACTGTACTTGGAGCACAGCAGTCACACGTGTTGCGAAGCATTTTTTTAAAAAATTGTAAGTACCCGCCCCTGTTAAACAGGGGCTGAAAAATTGTGCCTTAGGCACTGGTGCTGGTGCCACAACACTGCAACCCCTCACAGATACTGTACTTGGAGCACAGTGTTGCGAAGCATTTTTTTATAAAAATTGTATGTACACGCCCCTGTTAAACAGGGGCTGAAAAATTGTGCCTTAGGCACTGGTGCTGGTGCCACAACACTGCAACCCCTCACAGATACTGTACTTGGAGCACAGTGTTGCGAAGCATTTTTTTATAAAAATTGTATGTACACGCCCCTGTTAAACAGGGGCTGAAAAATTGTGCCTTAGGCACTGGTGCTGGTGCCACAACACTGCAACCCCTCACAGATACTGTACTTGGAGCACAGTGTTGCGAAGCATTTTTTTATAAAAATTGTATGTACACGCCCCTGTTAAACAGGGGCTGAAAAATTGTGCCTTAGGCACTGGTGTGGTGGCATGGATCATTGAGGAGGAGGAAGAGGATAGTCAGTGAACATAAGAGGACAGTAACTCAGCATCAGCATAGGCAGTCTTGAAGGGATGTGACATTAAAAATTATTCGGTTATATCCGCCTCAGGTGCCTGGTAGCTGGTGGTGATCCAAGACTGATTCATTTTGATGAAGGTCAGTCGATCAACCGAGGCGGTGGACAGGCGCACCCTATGATCAGTCACAAATCCTCCAGCAGCACTGAATGTGCGTTCGGACAGAACGCTGGAGGCAGGACAGGCCAGTAGCTCAATTGCATACTGTGCAAGCTCTGGCCAGTGATCCATCCTCAGGACCCAGTAAGCCAGAGGATTTTCGGTGGGAAAGGTGTCCAAGTCTGACCTTGCCCCAAGGTATTCCTGCACCATGTATATCAGACGCTGGCGATGGTTGCTGGAACCGATCATACCTTGGGGCTGCGGACTAAAAAATTGTCTGAACGCATCGGTCAGACGTCCACCTTCCCCACCGCTCCTTCTGCTACTGACCGAAGCCTCAGCAACTCGTCGCCCAGGACCAGGAGTTTGTAGCCTCCCAGTTTCTGGGAACGCGTTGCACAGACCTTTCTGCAAGGCCTCCCTGAGATGTCTCATCCTCTGCTCCCTCTGCGACGGCAAGATAAGGTCCGCAACCTTACCCTTGTACCGTGGATCAAGGAGAGTGGCCAGCCAGTAATGGTCCCTCTCCTTGATCCGAAGAACACGAGGATCCTTCCGCAGGCTTTGCAGGATCAGGGAGGCCATGCAGCGTAGGTTAGCTGAGGCATTCGGTCCGGAGTCTTCTGGGTCACTGAGGATGACATGATCGCCAGCCACCTCCTCCCAGCCACGTACAAGTCCACTGGTTTGTTGGGACTGTACATCATCCCTAAAAGACTGCTGCTGCTGATGCTGAGTGCCAGGCTCCACCTCCATGCTCACACAATCCTCCTCCTCCTCCTCCTCCTCATCCTCTTCCTGTGTGATGGGTGGGACAGAAGGAACACTGTCCGGATAAAGGGGCCTTGAGAGGCAAGGAAGTCCTCCTCTTCCTGCCTCTGTTCTGCCTCAAGTGCCCTGTCCATTATCCCACGCAGCGTATGCTCCAACAGGTGGACAAGAGGGACAGTGTCACTGATGCATGCACTGTCACTGCTCACCATCCTCGTGGCCTCCTCAAATGGTGAGAGGACAGTGCATGCATCCCTGATCATGCTCCACTGACGTGGGGAAAAAAAAACCAAGCTCCCCTGACCCTGTCCTGGTGCCGTAGTCGCAAAGGTACTCATTGATGGCCCTCTGCTGCGTGTGCAGTCGCTGCAGCATGGCCAACGTTGAGTTCCACCTGGTGGGCATGTCACATATTAGGCGGTTCTTGGGCAGGTTCAGCTCCTTTTGCAGCTCAGTCAGCCGAGCACTGGCATTATAAGATCGGCGGAAATGCACACAGACTTTCCTGGCCTGCCTCAGGACATCCTGTAAGCCTGGGAACCTGCCCAAGAACCGCTGCACCACCAGGTTGAGGACATGAGCCATGCAGGGCACATGGGTGAGCTGCCCCTGTCGCAGGGCGGAGAGGAGGTTGGTGCCATTGTCAGAAACGACCATTCCTGGCTTAAGCTGACGTGGCGTCAACCACCTCTCGGCTGCCCCTGCAGAGCTGCCAGAACCTCTGGCCCAGTGTGGCTCCTGTCCCCCAAACACACCAGCGCAAGCACGGCATGGCATCTTTTTTGCCTGCGTACTTGCGTAGCCCCTTGTACGCCTACGGAGCACCGCTGGTTCCAAGGACAGAGCACTGGAGGAAGAAGAAGAGGAGGGGGTGGAGGAGAGAGGTGTGTCACAACCAGTAGCAGTAGTAGCGTTTTGGAGGCGTGGTGGCGGAACAACCTCCAACACTACTGCACCTTGTCCTGCATCCCTCCCAGCTGCCAATAGAGTGACCCAATGGGCCGTGAAAGAAAGGTACCGTCCCTGTCCATGCCTGCTGGACCATGAGTCAGCGGTAATATGCACCTTACCGCTGACCGCCCTGTCCAGCGAGGCATGGACATTGCCCTCCACATGCCGGTAGAGAGACGGAATCGCCTTCCGTGAGAAAAAGTGGCGTTGGGAACCTGCCACTGAGGAACCGCACATTGAACAAACTCACGGAAGGGGGCCGAGTCTACCAACTGAAAAGGCAGCAGTTGAAGTGCTAGCAATTTAGCCAGGCTAGCATTCAACCGCTGGGCATGTGGATGGCTGGGAGTGTACTTCTTTCTACGGTCCAGCAGCTGGGGCAGGGAAATTTGCCTGCTGCAATCGGACGTCGGTGTACTGCAAGTACTTGGTTGTGACACACCTAATTCTACACCTTCAGTCCTCTCAGAGCAGCTTTCAGAGAGGACTGAAGGTGTAGTGGGGATGGAGATCCCAGCTGAGGAGGAGCAAGGAGAGGTCCGCTTAGTTCTTTGGTGTGGGTCTTTTATGTGTGCCTGCCAACGAGCTGCATGGCAGGTCGCCATATGTCTGGTCATGCTTGTGGTGCCCAAGCCGCTGATGTTTTGGCCACGCGAGATACGCTTGAGACAAATATTGCAAATAGCAGTGGTGCGATCTGATGCACTCGTCTCAAAAAAGGCCCACACCAAAGAACTTTTCGGACTTTAGATGAAACATGCACTTGAAAAATAAATAATTTGTTCGTAACAGATTTATTCCATGTATTAATGATCGATAATAACAAGACACACACCACCGTGAGTCCAACAATTCATTTCATAAAAATACATATAGAGTCAATATATATATGTACACACACATAAATGCAGGGCACAATAACGCATGATCGTTCGATGCAAGTAACTAAAAAACAGATAATAACATAATAATACGTAAAAATCTAGTCTGATATAGAGTAGGCACATTGTTGCACAAATCTGGGTGTTTACTGGAAATATGAGATGCATAGGTGTAGCAGCTATAGCTCGACGCGTTTCGTGGTTGATGACCACTCATCAGGAGCAATTATGGCCAAAGCCTATAAAGTATAAATATAAAAAAATGGATCAGACTGATTACATGAGTAGAGCATTAAATTAGATTGAGGGAAGGTAATGTAACCTAACCTGTACTTACACAGCTAACCATGGGTCTCAGGTATGGCAGGATCACCAACAGTGGACTGGGGCCAAACATCAGATTACAGGTAATTCCCTTGGCAGATGGTACTCACACTCCCCTTCATTTTTCCAGCATTCCCAACACCCCAACTTCACCTAACAACAATATAATGATATAATTTGTAATATATTTTTTCAATGTGTATTCCTTTTTCTCCAGCACATGATGCTTAATTTGACATTATATTTCAAGAATTTTTTCTTCTCACACAGTCTTCACACACACTTTGTTTTATCCCAAGCCTATCTCCATGCGGTTTGGGTAGTTCAATCCCATACCTCCCATGGATTTCAAGATAGGCATGCACAGTTATCATCCAATACTCGTCCATTTTTATAGTTTTTTATTTATCCATTTTTTTTCCTAGACCTTGGGCACGATCAATCCCATATCACCATCAAGGATTTGGTGGTGGTTCAAGCACACAGTTACAGCACACCAATTCTCGTTTCCCAGATGCCATGCCTCTGTTTGTCACCTCAGCTCCCATGCCGGTTTGGCCCCAGTCCACTGTTGGTGATCCTGCCATACCTGAGACCCATGGTTAGCTGTGTAAGTACAGGTTAGGTTACATTACCTTCCCTCAATCTAATTTAATGCTCTACTCATGTAATCAGTCTGATCCATTTTTTTATATTTATACTTTATAGGCTTTGGCCATAATTGCTCCTGATGAGTGGTCATCAACCACGAAACGCGTCGAGCTATAGCTGCTACACCTATGCATCTCATATTTCCAGTAAACACCCAGATTTGTGCAACAATGTGCCTACTCTATATCAGACTAGATTTTTACGTATTATCATGTTATTATCTGTTTTTTTAGTTACTTGCATCGAACGATCATGCGTTATTGTGCCCTGCATTTATGTGTGTGTACATATATATATTGACTCTATATGTATTTTTATGAAATGAATTGTTGGACTCACGGTGGTGTGTGTCTTGTTATTATCGATCATTAATACATGGAATAAATCTGTTACGAACAAATTATTTATTTTTCAAGTGCATGTTTCATCTAAAGTCCCAACCCCCTACTGAACTTCTTACCAGAATCAGGGATGGAGGTAACCTTGGCTTTTTGTCATAGACCTCATTTAAAGTCCCACAGCTCCCCCTTCTTTTTTACATTGATACCAGGGATGGAGGCATGCACACTTAGACGGTCCACCCTGGCACACTTAGTTTTGTGCCAGATAGGTTTCCTCTGTATGTTTTATAACCCTACATTATTGGGGGTTCATACATAGGTTAGGTTTTCCCGTCTATGTAACCTACATTGTATACTCATAATCATTGACATTCCTAAATTCTCATTTACACATGACTGCCAGGTGCAGTTTTTCTTGGGAGGATGGCCGCCATTGCCTTGGTGGGTTTGTGGTCCTTCCGGCAATTTGGGAGCTGCGATGCGCACCTTGGATCCGCCCCCTCCCTCTTTGTCTACTGGCCGAGGGCCCGGGCGGGTACCACGCTGCGCATCGACGTCACGCACCAAGCGCCCGGCGCATGACGTTGACCGGGTCGACGTCATGGCGCCGGCGCGTTGTGTACATCCATCGCTGTGCGGCGGGGGATTTTGGCGCCAAACGTCGTGCGAGCTCCGCCCGGCTCTGGCGTTCTCTCTCCCCCTCCCGCCAGCCCACGTGACGTTGGTGGCATACTATTGGCTAGAGTGGAGTGCATGACTCCTAATCATGGAAACAGAATTGGCCCCTTTCATTTTTGCTCATCCATCACACGCATACAAGCGCCTCACATCTAGATTACAGGTAATTCCCTTGGCAGATGGTACTCACACTCCCCTTCATTTTTCCAGCATTCCCAACACCCCAACTTCACCTAACAACAATATAATGATATAATTTGTAATATATTTTTTCAATGTTTATTCCTTTTTCTCCAGCACATGATGCTTAATTTGACATTATATTTCAAGAATTTTTTCTTCTCACACAGTCTTCACACACACTTTGTTTTATCCCAAGCCTATCTCCATGCGGTTTGGGTAGTTCAATCCCATACCTCCCATGGATTTCAAGATAGGCATGCACAGTTATCATCCAATACTCGTCCATTTTTATAGTTTTTATTTATCCATTTTTTTTCCTAGACCTTGGGCACGATCAATCCCATATCACCATCAAGGATTTGGTGGTGGTTCAAGCACACAGTTACAGCACACCAATTCTCGTTTCCCAGATGCCATGCCTCTGTTTGTCACCTCAGCTCCCATGCCGGTTTGGCCCCAGTCCACTGTTGGTGATCCTGCCATACCTGAGACCCATGGTTAGCTGTGTAAGTACAGGTTAGGTTACATTACCTTCCCTCAATCTAATTTAATGCTCTACTCATGTAATCAGTCTGATCCATTTTTTTATATTTATACTTTATAGGCTTTGGCCATAATTGCTCCTGATGAGTGGTCATCAACCACGAAACGCGTCGAGCTATAGCTGCTACACCTATGCATCTCATATTTCCAGTAAACACCCAGATTTGTGCAACAATGTGCCTACTCTATATCAGACTAGATTTTTACGTATTATTATGTTATTATCTGTTTTTTAGTTACTTGCATCGAACGATCATGCGTTATTGTGCCCTGCATTTATGTGTGTGTACATATATATATTGACTCTATATGTATTTTTATGAAATGAATTGTTGGACTCACGGTGGTGTGTGTCTTGTTATTATCGATCATTAATACATGGAATAAATCTGTTACGAACAAATTATTTATTTTTCAAGTGCATGTTTCATCTAAAGTCCCAACCCCCTACTGAACTTCTTACCAGAATCAGGGATGGAGGTAACCTTGGCTTTTTGTCATAGACCTCATTTAAAGTCCCACAGCTCCCCCTTCTTTTTTACATTGATACCAGGGATGGAGGCATGCACACTTAGACGGTCCACCCTGGCACACTTAGTTTTGTGCCAGATAGGTTTCCTCTGTATGTTTTATAACCCTACATTATTGGGGGTTCATACATAGGTTAGGTTTTCCCGTCTATGTAACCTACATTGTATACTCATAATCATTGACATTCCTAAATTCTCATTTACACATGACTGCCAGGTGCAGTTTTTCTTGGGAGGATGGCCGCCATTGCCTTGGTGGGTTTGTGGTCCTTCCGGCAATTTGGGAGCTGCGATGCGCACCTTGGATCCGCCCCCTCCCTCTTTGTCTACTGGCCGAGGGCCCGGGCGGGTACCACGCTGCGCATCGACGTCACGCACCAAGCGCCCGGCGCATGACGTTGACCGGGTCGACGTCATGGCGCCGGCGCGTTGTGTACATCCATCGCTGTGCGGCGGGGGATTTTGGCGCCAAACGTCGTGCGAGCTCCGCCCGGCTCTGGCGTTCTCTCTCCCCCTCCCGCCAGCCCACGTGACGTTGGTGGCATACTATTGGCTAGAGTGGAGTGCATGACTCCTTATCATGGAAACAGAATTGGCCCCTTTCATTTTTGCTCATCCATCACACGCATACAAGCGCCTCACATCTAGATTACAGGTAATTCCCTTGGCAGATGGTACTCACACTCCCCTTCATTTTTCCAGCATTCCCAACACCCCAACTTCACCTAACAACAATATAATGATATAATTTGTAATATATTTTTTCAATGTTTATTCCTTTTTCTCCAGCACATGATGCTTAATTTGACATTATATTTCAAGAATTTTTTCTTCTCACACAGTCTTCACACACACTTTGTTTTATCCCAAGCCTATCTCCATGCGGTTTGGGTAGTTCAATCCCATACCTCCCATGGATTTCAAGATAGGCATGCACAGTTATCATCCAATACTCGTCCATTTTTATAGTTTTTATTTATCCATTTTTTTTCCTAGACCTTGGGCACGATCAATCCCATATCACCATCAAGGATTTGGTGGTGGTTCAAGCACACAGTTACAGCACACCAATTCTCGTTTCCCAGATGCCATGCCTCTGTTTGTCACCTCAGCTCCCATGCCGGTTTGGCCCCAGTCCACTGTTGGTGATCCTGCCATACCTGAGACCCATGGTTAGCTGTGTAAGTACAGGTTAGGTTACATTACCTTCCCTCAATCTAATTTAATGCTCTACTCATGTAATCAGTCTGATCCATTTTTTTATATTTATACTTTATAGGCTTTGGCCATAATTGCTCCTGATGAGTGGTCATCAACCACGAAACGCGTCGAGCTATAGCTGCTACACCTATGCATCTCATATTTCCAGTAAACACCCAGATTTGTGCAACAATGTGCCTACTCTATATCAGACTAGATTTTTACGTATTATTATGTTATTATCTGTTTTTTAGTTACTTGCATCGAACGATCATGCGTTATTGTGCCCTGCATTTATGTGTGTGTACATATATATATTGACTCTATATGTATTTTTATGAAATGAATTGTTGGACTCACGGTGGTGTGTGTCTTGTTATTATCGATCATTAATACATGGAATAAATCTGTTACGAACAAATTATTTATTTTTCAAGTGCATGTTTCATCTAAAGTCCCAACCCCCTACTGAACTTCTTACCAGAATCAGGGATGGAGGTAACCTTGGCTTTTTGTCATAGACCTCATTTAAAGTCCCACAGCTCCCCCTTCTTTTTTACATTGATACCAGGGATGGAGGCATGCACACTTAGACGGTCCACCCTGGCACACTTAGTTTTGTGCCAGATAGGTTTCCTCTGTATGTTTTATAACCCTACATTATTGGGGGTTCATACATAGGTTAGGTTTTCCCGTCTATGTAACCTACATTGTATACTCATAATCATTGACATTCCTAAATTCTCATTTACACATGACTGCCAGGTGCAGTTTTTCTTGGGAGGATGGCCGCCATTGCCTTGGTGGGTTTGTGGTCCTTCCGGCAATTTGGGAGCTGCGATGCGCACCTTGGATCCGCCCCCTCCCTCTTTGTCTACTGGCCGAGGGCCCGGGCGGGTACCACGCTGCGCATCGACGTCACGCACCAAGCGCCCGGCGCATGACGTTGACCGGGTCGACGTCATGGCGCCGGCGCGTTGTGTACATCCATCGCTGTGCGGCGGGGGATTTTGGCGCCAAACGTCGTGCGAGCTCCGCCCGGCTCTGGCGTTCTCTCTCCCCCTCCCGCCAGCCCACGTGACGTTGGTGGCATACTATTGGCTAGAGTGGAGTGCATGACTCCTTATCATGGAAACAGAATTGGCCCCTTTCATTTTTGCTCATCCATCACACGCATACAAGCGCCTCACATCTAGATTACAGGTAATTCCCTTGGCAGATGGTACTCACACTCCCCTTCATTTTTCCAGCATTCCCAACACCCCAACTTCACCTAACAACAATATAATGATATAATTTGTAATATATTTTTTCAATGTGTATTCCTTTTTCTCCAGCACATGATGCTTAATTTGACATTATATTTCAAGAATTTTTTCTTCTCACACAGTCTTCACACACACTTTGTTTTATCCCAAGCCTATCTCCATGCGGTTTGGGTAGTTCAATCCCATACCTCCCATGGATTTCAAGATAGGCATGCACAGTTATCATCCAATACTCGTCCATTTTTATAGTTTTTATTTATCCATTTTTTTTCCTAGACCTTGGGCACGATCAATCCCATATCACCATCAAGGATTTGGTGGTGGTTCAAGCACACAGTTACAGCACACCAATTCTCGTTTCCCAGATGCCATGCCTCTGTTTGTCACCTCAGCTCCCATGCCGGTTTGGCCCCAGTCCACTGTTGGTGATCCTGCCATACCTGAGACCCATGGTTAGCTGTGTAAGTACAGGTTAGGTTACATTACCTTCCCTCAATCTAATTTAATGCTCTACTCATGTAATCAGTCTGATCCATTTTTTTATATTTATACTTTATAGGCTTTGGCCATAATTGCTCCTGATGAGTGGTCATCAACCACGAAACGCGTCGAGCTATAGCTGCTACACCTATGCATCTCATATTTCCAGTAAACACCCAGATTTGTGCAACAATGTGCCTACTCTATATCAGACTAGATTTTTACGTATTATTATGTTATTATCTGTTTTTTAGTTACTTGCATCGAACGATCATGCGTTATTGTGCCCTGCATTTATGTGTGTGTACATATATATATTGACTCTATATGTATTTTTATGAAATGAATTGTTGGACTCACGGTGGTGTGTGTCTTGTTATTATCGATCATTAATACATGGAATAAATCTGTTACGAACAAATTATTTATTTTTCAAGTGCATGTTTCATCTAAAGTCCCAACCCCCTACTGAACTTCTTACCAGAATCAGGGATGGAGGTAACCTTGGCTTTTTGTCATAGACCTCATTTAAAGTCCCACAGCTCCCCCTTCTTTTTTACATTGATACCAGGGATGGAGGCATGCACACTTAGACGGTCCACCCTGGCACACTTAGTTTTGTGCCAGATAGGTTTCCTCTGTATGTTTTATAACCCTACATTATTGGGGGTTCATACATAGGTTAGGTTTTCCCGTCTATGTAACCTACATTGTATACTCATAATCATTGACATTCCTAAATTCTCATTTACACATGACTGCCAGGTGCAGTTTTTCTTGGGAGGATGGCCGCCATTGCCTTGGTGGGTTTGTGGTCCTTCCGGCAATTTGGGAGCTGCGATGCGCACCTTGGATCCGCCCCCTCCCTCTTTGTCTACTGGCCGAGGGCCCGGGCGGGTACCACGCTGCGCATCGACGTCACGCACCAAGCGCCCGGCGCATGACGTTGACCGGGTCGACGTCATGGCGCCGGCGCGTTGTGTACATCCATCGCTGTGCGGCGGGGGATTTTGGCGCCAAACGTCGTGCGAGCTCCGCCCGGCTCTGGCGTTCTCTCTCCCCCTCCCGCCAGCCCACGTGACGTTGGTGGCATACTATTGGCTAGAGTGGAGTGCATGACTCCTTATCATGGAAACAGAATTGGCCCCTTTCATTTTTGCTCATCCATCACACGCATACAAGCGCCTCACATCTAGATTACAGGTAATTCCCTTGGCAGATGGTACTCACACTCCCCTTCATTTTTTTCCAGCATTCCCAACACCCCAACTTCACCTAACAACAATATAATGATATAATTTGTAATATATTTTTTCAATGTTTATTCCTTTTTCTCCAGCACATGATGCTTAATTTGACATTATATTTCAAGAATTTTTTCTTCTCACACAGTCTTCACACACACTTTGTTTTATCCCAAGCCTATCTCCATGCGGTTTGGGTAGTTCAATCCCATACCTCCCATGGATTTCAAGATAGGCATGCACAGTTATCATCCAATACTCGTCCATTTTTATAGTTTTTATTTATCCATTTTTTTTCCTAGACCTTGGGCACGATCAATCCCATATCACCATCAAGGATTTGGTGGTGGTTCAAGCACACAGTTACAGCACACCAATTCTCGTTTCCCAGATGCCATGCCTCTGTTTGTCACCTCAGCTCCCATGCCGGTTTGGCCCCAGTCCACTGTTGGTGATCCTGCCATACCTGAGACCCATGGTTAGCTGTGTAAGTACAGGTTAGGTTACATTACCTTCCCTCAATCTAATTTAATGCTCTACTCATGTAATCAGTCTGATCCATTTTTTTATATTTATACTTTATAGGCTTTGGCCATAATTGCTCCTGATGAGTGGTCATCAACCACGAAACGCGTCGAGCTATAGCTGCTACACCTATGCATCTCATATTTCCAGTAAACACCCAGATTTGTGCAACAATGTGCCTACTCTATATCAGACTAGATTTTTACGTATTATTATGTTATTATCTGTTTTTTAGTTACTTGCATCGAACGATCATGCGTTATTGTGCCCTGCATTTATGTGTGTGTACATATATATATTGACTCTATATGTATTTTTATGAAATGAATTGTTGGACTCACGGTGGTGTGTGTCTTGTTATTATCGATCATTAATACATGGAATAAATCTGTTACGAACAAATTATTTATTTTTCAAGTGCATGTTTCATCTAAAGTCCCAACCCCCTACTGAACTTCTTACCAGAATCAGGGATGGAGGTAACCTTGGCTTTTTGTCATAGACCTCATTTAAAGTCCCACAGCTCCCCCTTCTTTTTTACCAAAGAACTTTTCTGATAACGTGCAGAGGCAGCGCCCTGCACAGGCGGAGCTCTGCGGTGTTGTACAGTTGCTGTGCTGGCCTCTACCTGGCCTCCAGGGGGCATCCTGCCTCGTTGGACATGTGACGCCGCATCCTCCTCCTCCTCGTCCTCCTCCTCATCCTCTCTCCCTTCAGGCACCCACGTGGAGTCAGTGACCTCATCATCCCCTCCCTCTTCACCACTAGAGCAAACCTGGCAGTAAGCTGCAGCTGGTGGAACAGTACTGCCAGATTCCTCAAGCTGGGTATCATCATCCGAGCCTTCGAATCGTTGGGCATCCTCCCGGAGCATGTACCCAACACTGTGCTCAAAGAGTTCGGGGGACTCCTCAGGAGGACATGGTGGGTCTAGGGAAGGGGTGGCTGATGATGCTCTGTCAGTACCCTGAGCCTGGGTGAGAGAGGATGAGGAGGATGAGGAGGGCTTGGTCATCCATTCTACCAAGCCTTCAGCATGATGCGGCTCCACATGTCCAGCTGCCGAAAACAAAGACGCGCGTGTCCCATGGCCACGTGCTGATGACGATGCACGACCACGTCCACGGCCACGTCCACTAGAAACAGAGCCTGCCTGCCCTGTGTTCTTGGCTCTGCACGCTCTGCCTCCCCTTGGCGGTCTTCCAGCCATTGTAGTCGGTAGTCCTGTGGGTGCTGCTGAGAAGAATATATAGGAGCTCTGTGTGATGCCACTAACACACTAGAAGTCCTATGGGTGCTTCTGCAAAGAAAATAGAGGAGCTCTGTGTGATGCCACTAACACACTAGAAGTCCTATGGGTGCTTCTGCAAAGAAAATAGAGGAGCTCTGTGTGATGCCACTAACACACTAGAAGTCCTGTGGGTGCTTCTGCAAAGAAAATAGAGGAGCTCTGTGTGATGCCACTAACACACTAGAAGTCCTGTGGGTGCTGTTGAGAAGAAAATATAGGAGCTCTGTGTGATGCCACTAACACACTAGAAGTCCTATGGGTGCTTCTGCAAAGAAAATAGAGGAGCTCTGTGTGATGCCACTAACACACTAGAAGTCCTATGGGTGCTTCTGCAAAGAAAATAGAGGAGCTCTGTGTGATGCCACTAACACACTAGAAGTCCTGTGGGTGCTTCTGCAAAGAAAATAGAGGAGCTCTGTGTGATGCCACTAACACACTAGAAGTCCTGTGGGTGCTGCTGAGAAGAAAATATAGGAGCTCTGTGTGATGCCACTAACACACTAGAAGTCCTGTGGGTGCTGCTGAGAAGAAAATATAGGAGCTCTGTGTGATGCCACTAACACACTAGAAGTCCTATGGGTGCTTCTGCAAAGAAAATAGAGGAGCTCTGTGTGATGCCACTAACACACTAGAAGTCCTGTGGGTGCTTCTGCAAAGAAAATAGAGGAGCTCTGTGTGATGCCACTAACACACTAGAAGTCCTGTGGGTGCTGTTGAGAAGAAAATATAGGAGCTCTGTGTGATGCCACTAACACACTAGAAGTCCTATGGGTGCTTCTGCAAAGAAAATAGAGGAGCTCTGTGTGATGCCACTAACACACTAGAAGTCCTGTGGGTGCTGTTGAGAAGAAAATATAGGAGCTCTGTGTGATGCCACTAACACACTAGAAGTCCTGTGGGTGCTTCTGCAAAGAAAATAGAGGAGCTCTGTGTGATGCCACTAACACACTAGAAGTCCTGTGGGTGCTGCTGAGAAGAAAATATAGGAGCTCTGTGTGATGCCACTAACACACTAGAAGTCCTATGGGTGCTTCTGCGAAGAAAATAGAGGAGCTCTGTGTGATGCCACTAACACACTAGAAGTCCTGTGGTGCTTCTGCAAAGAAAATAGAGGAGCTCTGTGTGATGCCACTAACACACTAGAAGTCCTGTGGGTGCTGTTGAGAAGAAAATATAGGAGCTCTGTGTGATGCCACTAACACACTAGAAGTCCTATGGGTGCTTCTGCAAAGAAAATAGAGGAGCTCTGTGTGATGCCACTAACACACTAGAAGTCCCGTGGGTGCTGTTGAGAAGAAAATATAGGAGCTCTGTGTGATGCCACTAACACACTAGAAGTCCTGTGGGTGCTTCTGCAAAGAAAATAGAGGAGCTCTGTGTGATGCCACTAACACACTAGAAGTCCTGTGGGTGCTGCTGAGAAGAAAATATAGGAGCTCTGTGTGATGCCACTAACACACTAGAAGTCCTATGGGTGCTTCTGCAAAGAAAATAGAGGAGCTCTGTGTGATGCCACTAACACACTAGAAGTCCCGTGGGTGCTTCTGCAAAGAAAATAGAGGAGCTCTGTGTGATGGGACTAACACACTTCAAGTCCTATGGGTGCTTCTGGGAAGAAAATATAGGTCTGTGTGATGGGACTAACACACTTCAAGTCCTATAGGTGCTTCTGGGAACAAAATATATGATCTCTGTGTGATGGGACTAACACACTTCAAGTCCTATAGGTGCTTCTGGGAAGAAAATGTAGGTCTGTGTGATGGGACTAACACACTTCAAGTCCTATAGGTGCTTCTGGGAACAAAATATATGATCTCTGTGTGATGGGACTAACACACTTCAAGTCCTATAGGTGCTTCTGGGAAGAAAATGTAGGTCTGTGTGATGGGACTAACACACTTCAAGTCCTAAAGGTGCTTCTGGGAAGAAAATGTAGGTCTGTGTGATGGGACTAACACACTTCAAGTCCTATAGGTGCTTCTGGGAACAAAATATATGATCTCTGTGTGATGGGACTAACACACTTCAAGTCCTATAGGTGCTTCTGGGAACAAAATATATGATCTCTGTGTGATGGGACTAACACACTTCAAGTCCTATAGGTGCTTCTGGGAAGAAAATGTAGGTCTGTGTGATGGGACTAACACACTTCAAGTCCTATAGGTGCTTCTGGGAACAAAATATATGATCTCTGTGTGATGGGACTAACACACTTCAAGTCCTATAGGTGCTTCTGGGAAGGAAATATAGGTCTGTGTGATGGGACTAACACACTTCAAGTCCTATAGGTGCTTCTGGGAACAAAATATATGATCTCTGTGTGATGGGACTAACACACTTCAAGTCCTATAGGTGCTTCTGGGAAGAAAATGTAGGTCTGTGTGATGGGACTAACACACTTCAAGTCCTATAGGTGCTTCTGGGAACAAAATATATGATCTCTGTGTGATGGGACTAACACACTTCAAGTCCTATAGGTGCTTCTGGGAAGGAAATGTAGGTCTGTGTGATGGGACTAACACACTTCAAGTCCTATAGGTGCTTCTGGGAACAAAATATATGATCTCTGTGTGATGGGACTAACACACTTCAAGTCCTATAGGTGCTTCTGGGAAGAAAATGTAGGTCTGTGTGATGGGACTAACACACTTCAAGTCCTATAGGTGCTTCTGGGAACAAAATATATGATCTCTGTGTGATGGGACTAACACACTTCAAGTCCTATAGGTGCTTCTGGGAAGAAAATGTAGGTCTGTGTGATGGGACTAACACACTTCAAGTCCTATAGGTGCTTCTGGGAACAAAATATATGATCTCTGTGTGATGGGACTAACACACTTCAAGTCCTATAGGTGCTTCTGGGAACAAAATATATGATCTCTGTGTGATGGGACTAACACACTTCAAGTCCTATAGGTGCTTCTGGGAACAAAATATATGATCTCTGTGTGATGGGACTAACACACTTCAAGTCCTATAGGTGCTTCTGGGAACAAAATATATGATCTCTGTGTGATGGGACTAACACACTTCAAGTCCTATAGGTGCTTCTGGGAACAAAATATATGATCTCTGTGTGATGGGACTAACACACTTCAAGTCCTATGGGTGCTTCTGGGAAGAAAATATAGGTCTGTGTGATGGGACTAACACACTTCAAGTCCTATAGGTGCTTCTGGGAACAAAATATATGATCTCTGTGTGATGGGACTAACACACTTCAAGTCCTATAGGTGCTTCTGGGAAGGAAATATAGGTCTGTGTGATGGGACTAACACACTTCAAGTCCTATAGGTGCTTCTGGGAACAAAATATATGATCTCTGTGTGATGGGACTAACACACTTCAAGTCCTATAGGTGCTTCTGGGAAGAAAATGTAGGTCTGTGTGATGGGACTAACACACTTCAAGTCCTATAGGTGCTTCTGGGAACAAAATATATGATCTCTGTGTGATGGGACTAACACACTTCAAGTCCTATAGGTGCTTCTGGGAACAAAATGTAGGTCTGTGTGATGGGACTAACACACTTCAAGTCCTATAGGTGCTTCTGGGAACAAAATATATGATCTCTGTGTGATGGGACTAACACACTTCAAGTCCTATAGGTGCTTCTGGGAAGAAAATGTAGGTCTGTGTGATGGGACTAACACACTTCAAGTCCTATAGGTGCTTCTGGGAACAAAATATATGATCTCTGTGTGATGGGACTAACACACTTCAAGTCCTATAGGTGCTTCTGGGAAGAAAATGTAGGTCTGTGTGATGGGACTAACACACTTCAAGTCCTATAGGTGCTTCTGGGAACAAAATATATGATCTCTGTGTGATGGGACTAACACACTTCAAGTCCTATAGGTGCTTCTGGGAAGGAAATATAGGTCTGTGTGATGGGACTAACACACTTCAAGTCCTATAGGTGCTTCTGGGAACAAAATATATGATCTCTGTGTGATGGGACTAACACACTTCAAGTCCTATAGGTGCTTCTGGGAAGAAAATGTAGGTCTGTGTGATGGGACTAACACACTTCAAGTCCTATAGGTGCTTCTGGGAACAAAATATATGATCTCTGTGTGATGGGACTAACACACTTTAAGTCCTATAGGTGCTTCTGGGAAGAAAATGTAGGTCTGTGTGATGGGACTAACACACTTCAAGTCCTATAGGTGCTTCTGGGAACAAAATATATGGTCTCTGTGTGATGGGACTAACACACTTCAAGTCCTATAGGTGCTTCTGGGAACAAAATATATGATCTCTGTGTGATGGGACTAACACACTTCAAGTCCTATAGGTGCTTCTGGGAAGAAAATGTAGGTCTGTGTGATGGGACTAACACACTTCAAGTCCTATAGGTGCTTCTGGGAACAAAATATAGGAGCTCTGCCTGCCTGCCACGAACACACTACAAGTCCTATAGGTGCTTCTGGGAACAAAATATAGGAGCTCTGCCTGCCTGCCACAAACACACTACAAGTCCTATAGGTGCTTCTGGGAACAAAATATAGGAGCTCTGCCTGCCTGCCACGAACACACTACAAGTCCTATAGGTGCTTCTGGGAACAAAATATAGGAGCTCTGCCTGCCTGCCACGAACACACTACAAGTCCTATAGGTGCTTCTGGGAACAAAATATAGGAGCTCTGCCTGCCTGCCACGAACACACTACAAGTCCTATAGGTGCTTCTGGGAACAAAATATAGGAGCTCTGCCTGCCTGCCACGAACACACTACAAGCCCCTCTTTCTAAATCAATCTTTGTAAATGAATCTATCTAACTCAATCTCTCTAAGTAAATCTCTCTAACTAACTAAATCCAGCAGAGTGTCACAGATCTATCCTGCTCTATCTGCGCCGGAACAGCATGTGCCCGGCGCAGACGGCGTGGCGGCCTTTTATAGGGGGGGGGGGGGCGTGTGCTAAAGCCCCTGAGCTGTAATTGGCTACAGGCGTCCTGCCTGTAGCCAATTATGGCTCTTCGAGTTTCCGGGGCTGTGATTGGCCAAGCATGCGGGGTCACAGTGCATGCTTGGCCAATCATCAGCCAGCAATGCACTGCGCCGGCCGCGCCGGCCGCAATGCATTGCGGGGCCGCTCGCATCACACGAACGTGATGCGAGCGGCCAAAATAGTTCTGGGCTCGCCGAGCGAGCGAACGCCCGGTGCTCGATGCGAACGTGGGTTCGCATCGAGCACCGGGCCCATCCCTACACAGAAGTAACAGGTTACAAACAAATTCTACTGGGCCAGGTGAAGGGGAGTCCAGTTGTAGGTCTTGATCTCTATGCGTTTCACCAAAACTGTATTTTTCCGGAAATCTCAAAAGAAAGTTGAAAAGGCTCAAAGATGCTTAGTCCCAACAGAGGGGTTCAGGCTGCCCCAAAAAGAGTGGTATTTTAGGGCCACACAAGGGAACTATACAGCTCTAATATGTGGTGGGACTTCAAGCATATAAAGCTTCACCTATGGTCAGCCCTTGTTATAAGGCGATGACTATATTTCATATGATGAAAAATACGCTTAAATGACCATACATAAGAAATCTTAGAAGCTAGTGCCCTTATCTATATGGCCGCATTGGCACAAAGAAAAAGCTGCTTACTTTTTTTGTTTGAGTCTGACAATTTTTGGATGCGGTGCCAGGTCAAAAGCGTGTGCTTTATTTTGTACTTTAATCTGTTCTTGTTAGTGTGACATAGAGGGTCCATTTTCACTGTCAAGTTTTGTCAAAAAGCAGGCATTTTGTTGTTTGTTGGGAGTAGGGATGAGCCCGGTGTTCGATTCGAACCCATGTTCGAATCGACCATCGGCCGTTCGTCTGTTCAAAGAAACCAGAAGTTTGTGGGCCGGTCGCATCAAATTCGTGTGATATGAACGGCCCACGATGCACTGCGCCAGTCGCAGTGCATTGCTGGCTGATGATCAATCACAGCGCCGGCAGCGAGGAGAGCCATAATTGGCCACAGGCTGTATGCCTGTGGCCAATTATAGCTCAGTGGGTTTAGTACACGCCCCACACTATATAAGGTCGCCAGCGCGACGGCCTTGTGTAGTGTGTTCCGGCATGCAGGGAGAGAGCTAGATAGGCAGGGACAGTGTGTTAGTTACTCAGGCATCTGCAGGAGTTAGTGTGTCTTCTGTGCCTCCAGCACAGCACAGTATACACCTGTATATACCCATATTTGCTGGTGTTCTCTAATACAGCCATCTGCAGGAGTTAGTGTGTGTTTTATGCCTCCAGCACAGCACAGTATACACCTGTATATACCCATATTTGCTAGTGTTTTCTAATACAGCCATCTGCAGGAGTTAGTGTGTGTTCTGTACCTCCAGCACAGCACTGTATACACCTGTATCTACCCATATTTGCTGGTGTTCTCTAATACAGCCATCTGCAGGAGTTAGTGTGTGTTGTGTGCCTCCAGCACAGCACAGTATACACCTGTATCTATCCATATTTGCTGGTGTTCTCTAATACAGCCATCTGCAGGAGTTAGTGTGTGTAGTGTGCCTCCAGCACAGTATACTCCTGTATCTACCCATATTTGCTGGTGTTCTCTAATACAGCCATCTGCAGGAGTTAGTGTGTGTTGTGTGCCTCCAGCACAGAATACTCCTGTATCTACCCTTATTTGCTGGTGTTCTCTAATACAGCCATCTGCAGGAGTTAGTGTGTGTTGTGGCACTAGCACCAGTGCCTAAGGCCCAATTTTTCAACCCCTGTTACAGGGCGTGTAATTACAATTCTTGATCTAATAATTCACAGCTGGGCCCATTCCTGCGCCCACCAAGAGTAACTGTGAGGGCTTACAGTGTTGTGGCAACACCGTAGAAACACCAAGAAATAGTCATATGAAGTTGATTTAAATGAACAGATAACCCAAATATAATGGTTCAATTACAAGTGGCAGGATACTGAATCTGTTTCAGCCAACTTTGTTGTTTGCTCTTTTTGCAAAAATAGTGACATTTTCAAGTTGTCCCACTCCTACTATTGCATTTTTCTTAATATAAAGTAAATATATTATCCTGTAAGATTTGCTTCTGCAGGTTTGCTGATGTGGGAATTTAAACAGGTAAAACTCACCAGATTTCATAAGGAACTAAAGGTTTTTAACAGCTTTTGAGTGGGTTGGCTCCACAGTTTAAGCGGTGTTAAAGGTTCAAGGTATGGGCGTGGCTAGCAAAGGCATGCGAGGGGTCACATTTTCATGAGACTCCCGCATCTCACCCTACAACCATCCTTCCCTCCCGTTCCGACTGGCAATTTAATGATCCTGCCTGCAGCCTTGTCCCTTGGGAAGCCTCGGGCAGTGTTTCCAGTCCTCTGCTACTGCTATGTTGACCTGTAAAGGCCAGGAGGATGCTGCGGCCTTGACGGCTCCCAACAACCAAGAATTCACACAGCAGCCTCGACAGCAGAGGATCCCATGTGGAGGAGGAGAAAAGACCAAGAGGAACATGAGTTGCACTCCCAAACCCCTAAACAACTGGGAAAGGATCCCCCGAGGGACATTTTATATTATGCGCAAAGGTTCAAGATATTTTACCTTAATGCATTCTATGCTATGCTATTCTATCCATCCAGCGATGTGCATAAGAGTAGCGTCTCTCCCGGGTCTCTCTCTCCTCATTGGTTCACACAGCAGCAGAAGTTTTGACTCCTGCTGCTTTCAATCACAGCTAGTGAGCCAATGAGGAGAGAGTGGATGGGGGGTGCATGCTTATGTGCGAATGAGAGCGAGCGAGCCTGCTCAAGTGCCCCCATAGCAAGAGGCTATGTTTATATTTGGAGGCACTTGGCAGGTTGAAGGAGCCAGGAATGCCGGTGGGGGACCCAAAAAGAAGAGGATTCTGGATGCTGTGTGAAAATCCATTGCACAGAGCAGGCAACTATTACACGTTTGTTATTTAAAGAAAAAAATTCCTTTAGAATCATTTTAGACAGTGTACAGTATACTAACCAATAGTAACACATTTGATGTCAGGTTACTGTAGGCCTGTTTGTAAAGATTACTTTTCATTGGTTGCTCTGATTTACCATGTTTTACATATAGTCACTGCACTTTGCACACAGCCTTATTCCCAAGGACTGGGTATGTCTATACCCATACACTTGACTATTGTCATACTGAATGGCAGCTCTACAGAGCAAAGCATTTGCACCTTCTTTACATCTTGGATGCTGAAAGATTTTATTTTTAAAACCTTAACATGACTTTATCATTCGCCAAGGTGTGGCCTTGTATACAGTATATACAGTATACATATATATTATATGTAGTTTTTTGATGGGGGGGGGGGTTGCTGCTGATTCTTTCATAGGTTTGTATATAAATTCAACCATTCCATCTGGCACATCAACTGATTGATGAGTACTTCTTCCATTAAATCAATGAGTTGATCATTGATAATCACAACTTTCTCCTCTAGCTATATGTCAGCATCTCAAACTACTTTGTGTGAAATAGTCTTGAACTCAGGAACAGAAAGTCAGATACTCCTGGTTAGTGCTGCAGAAATACTCTTGTTTAGTAATTTAAATATATGTATCTAGCTCTCTGTCCTGTGAAGTCCAACATGTTTGTCTCAACTGTCGAATTTGACACCTGATAACCTCAACCGTCATTAATTAATTACACTACCTACTAAAAAATGTAATCTAAATAAAAGATTTACGTTGTTTTTTTTTGTTTGTTTGCTATTTTACACTTTTGGTAACATAACAATTGATAGATCACTTTTATGTTATAAATAAACACTAATAATGGCAAGGCTACATATAAGAAGTCACAAACAGAAAATGTATAGTTTCTTTTTAAGTGCTACATTTTTATATAAAAAAAATTGCCATATTAATAAAAATCACAGTCACTAGAAATTTGGATTATTACAGCACAATCCAGAGTGCCATTTAAGCCAGGCATTAAAGCTGAATTAGGCCCCTTTCACACTGAAAAGAGCGCCTGCAAACCGACCCGAAACAGCTGTTGCTGTGTCTTCAGTGTGAAAGCCCGAGGGCTTTCACACTGAAGCGGTGCGCTTGCAGGACGCTCAAAAATGTCCTGCAAGCCGCATCCTTGGTTCACTGTTGGAGTGGTATATTTACCGCTCCTATAGCGCCCGTTCCCATTGAAAACAATGGGGCAGCGCTCCGAATCCGCCCGCAAAACGCCGCTGCAGCGGCGGTTTGCGGGCGGTATTAACCCTTTTTCGGCCGCTCGCGGGGGGTAAAACCACCCCGCTAGCGGCCGAAATGCGCCGCTAAAACGACGGTAAAGCGACGCTAAATATAGCGCCGCTTTACCGCTAGCGCCCCCAACGCCCTAGTGTGAAAGTAGCCTTAATAAGTAAGAATCAGAAATGTGTATGTATCTGAGGTCACAGCAGATGGAGAACAATCACAGTTCATAATAGGCAACAAGAAATACTAGTAATTAAAACTACACTCCACACTTTATACTTTGTTTTTTTAAATTACATTTGCATGACAAAACATAAGGATAATGTAATAATCTAATGTTACAATACAGTACAATAAACAAGGTTAAATAAATATAAACATAAAATAAGAATTATTTTAAGTAAGATTCAATTTTTTGTGAAGAAGAACTTGTCATCGTATTTGTTAGCTGAGGTGAGAATGCTTGTGTAAGGTTTTTTTTTTTTGGGTGTGTAGAACATATTGGGTGTGTAGTTTATAGTAGGGCATAATAAACATACGTTACAAACCTTTAGTCACGTACAATGCTTTTAAAACTATTTGGCAGAACATCTCAACTATAGTTGACAACACTGAACTTAAACATATCATTACATTATAATACAGACCAGAATGTATCTTTCTTCTGGCTATGACACCACACCAATAATGTAATATGACAATTCATTATGATGCAGTTATTTTTCTGTATGCTGTGAAATAATATGTAAATGCAGCTGTATAGAACTTGATAGTACCAAGATTTCTCTCCATCACGTTAAATGTTTTCTTTTGAAAGTAAGTAAATACTTCACCTGTAAGCCACAAGAACAAATTGCATTGATTAGAAAGATTATGCCTGTGCTTGACTCCAAGTATGATCTTCATGGGAAAAACAAAGGAGACTGTTCTAGGGATAGACATTCTGTCAAAGAGGAATAACATGCAAAGCAAATTTCAGTTGCTCAATAAAGAAAGTAGGACTTGGTGCAGGTGGTTGATTGAATCTGAACTTGCAGTCTGACATTCACAATGCCTTCATTGCTAAGAGTAGAAAGACTCCACAATGTCCACATTAGTGGCTGCCATTTATTGTCCACAGTAACAATTTGCTGTGGTGCTAATAAAAAAATAAAAAAAAATATATATATATATAATGGCCGATTGAACGTTTGGAGATCGTAGCAGAGATGGATGCGGGGAGATGATGATCGATTAAGGTTTTCTTATACTCTTTATTTGGTGAGTGTAAACCCTTAAGGGGGACGTGTGGAGCACAGTGTGGAGGATAGTGGTGATAGGTGCACTCGCCATCAGTGGGATTCCCAGATTCAACCATTCTACTGCTTTCACAAACTTTATCTCATCTCCTGCATCTTGTTATGATCGCATGTTTTTTATGACTACTAACCTGTGAATGCGTTTTGCTATTATTACTAATTTAAAGTGACAACGGTACACGTCTTTCTTTGTTCATGTCTGTCTTCTAGAATGATAGTCTTCAAAGAGCGGTGGCTCTCTATGCCTTGTTGTGGTACTGCTGCGCTACAACACAATTTTACCTTTTTATCTTCCTTTTCTCTGACTGGCCAAAGTTGGTATGATATTTCCTCTGCAGCCATACTCATTAAAAAAAAAAAATTATAAGAGGGAAAAATAATTTTTCATCACCAGCCTTGTTTTCCTTGGAAAAAGAAGGCATATTGATGATTAATAGCTTATGTTCACAATATGATTCATAGGGATGAAGTCTCTGAGTAAAATTTAAAAACACCACCTAAAGAAAACCTTTATATGAAGCTACAGGCCTATAGAGCAACTTTCTTTATTCTTTGAATGTACATGCACTAAGTTCATCACTGATATAACATTGGTATTAACACATTTTCTACAGCATTTTTGTGGAGTTTTCTGTGTGATTTTTTTATTCAACTTTTTTTGGTGCATTTCTTTTGTGCGTTATTTTGTTTCTAATATTGCACAATAGTAATTATTACAGGGGGTGTAATCTTTATTATCTAGCACATGTTCATTTTAGGATGTATGTAGTTTAACCCCTTCCCGTCCGTGCTATAGCTGAATGACGGCTATAGCGTGGACCTGCTTTGCTGGGAGGGCGTCAATAGCCGTCCTCCTTTGCTTGAGTGGCCTGCGAGTCTATGAGACTTGCCGGATCACAGATCAGAATAAGGGGTCGATCCTGACCCCTTAGCATGTGATCAGCTGTCAGCCAATGACAGCTGATCATGTGATGTAAACAGAGCCAGTAATCGGCTATTTTTTTCTTTTCTCCTCACGCTTACAGCGTGAAGAGAACAAATATAGCCGGTCACCGGCGGCTGTCAGAGGGACATTGGTCCCGATCAAGGAGAGCTGCTGACGAGTGCCCACATATGCCACCAGCCAGTGCCGCCTACCAGTGCCCATGAGCGCCACCTACCAGTGCTACCTACCAGTGCCCACAGTGCCACCCATCAGTGCCCACAGTGACACCTATCAGTGCCCACAGTGCCACCTATCAAGGTCACCAATCAGTGCCTCATCCCCAGTGATGCCCATTAGTGCCACCTATCAGTGCCATCTATCAGTGCTACCTATCAGGGGCATCTATCAGTGCCCATCAGTGCCACCCATCAGTGCTTTTTTATCAGTGGTCATCAGTGCCGCCTTATCTGTGCCTATCAGTGCTGCCTTATATGTGCCTATCAGTGCAGCCTATCAGTGCCCATCAGTGCAGCCTCATCAGCGCTTATCAATGAAGGAGAAAAATTACCAGTTTGCAAATTTTATAGAAAACTATAAAATGTTTTTTGTTTTGTTTTTTCCATATTTTTTGTTTAGCAAAAAATTAAAAATTAAAAGCCCAGTAGTGATCAAATACCACCAAAGGAAAGCTCTTTTTGTGTGAAAAAAAATTATACAAATTTAATTTGGGTACATCATTGCACGACTGCGCAATTGTCATTCAAAGTATGAGAGTGCTGAAAGCTGAAAATTGGTCTGGGCAGGAAGGGGGTTTAAGTGCTCAGTAAACAAGTGGTTAACTAGCGCCTACTTTACATTTTTTGCTTGAGGTATATGTCAATAAATCCCCAGTGCAAAGCAATAATTTGTAGCATAGTCAAACTGAAATATTTCCCAGTACCTGTCTGTGAGAGCCATGTATAATGAAATGGCAGGCATAGATGTCCATAGGGATGACTGAATGTTGTGTGCAATTATTGATGTGCACATTATGCAGTGTGCTCCTTAAATCAGTTGGAATACATATGCTTCTGTTTTTATACGGCTGGACTATATCAAATTGCATTTAGTACACACTTGCTTGGGAGAATCCCTTATTTAGCTTGACAATCCAGTGGAAGACACAATTCATTACCAACTACAGGCTTCCCCAAAATAAGGGTTTTGTGCACAGTGACTGTGATATATACCAATGTCTGAGATCAATCTTGCATTGTGTGGGACCTTTGTTTAGCGATCCACTAGCAAAGTTTACCTGGGAATCCTTGCTATTTTCTGAGGATCTTACATAGTCTTGAGTGTAAGCTAGTCAATTTTAAATGTTTTTAATTGTCAAATAAAGCTTTTCTTATTGTATACAGCTTCAGCTTGCTTTAAAAGTCTGTAGCCTCATATACAGGTTTTCCTTAGGTGGAGCTTTGGGACAAAATACAATTTTCCCGATAATATTTTCATATTTCTAGATGTGTTTTTTAACCACTTCAATACAGGGCACTTTTACCCCCTTCCTGCCCAGGACAATTTTCAGGTTTTAGCTCTGTCACACTTTGAATGAAAATTGCGCGATCATGCAACACTGTACCCAAACAATTTTTTTTTGCATTTCGTTTACACATATAGAGCTTTCTTTTGATGGTATTTAATCACCACTAGTTTTTTTAGTTTTTGCTAAATAAACGAAAAAAGGCTGAAAATTTTGGGAAAAAAAAAAAAGTTTTTCTTTGTTTCTGTTATAAAATTTTGCAAATAAATAATTGTTCTTCATAAATTTAGCCCAAATGTATTCTGCTACATTTCATTGGTTAAAATAAACCAAATCAGTGTACGTTATTTAGTCTGTAGGAAAGTTATAGAGTCCGCAAACTATGGTATATATCTGAAAATTGGTCATTCCTGGTGGACTGACGGCCTATATCATTTCTTGAGGCCCAAAAATGCCAGCACAGTAGAAATTCCCTCCAATTGACCACTTTTGGAAAGTAGACAGTTCAAATTATTCAGTAAGAGGCATGGGTTTTTTTTTTTTTTTTGAATTTGTCATTTTTTTTTTTAATTTTTGGGAAAATAAATAAAAAAATAAAAAACATCTCAATTTTTTTTTTTTTTTACATACTGTCACCAATGCAGTACAGCATCATCATATAACTAGTGTTATTGTCATCAGGGACACTGACTGGTGACAGTATGAAAAACACTGTGATCAGAGCAATATAATGTTACCATTATACTACACTAATCAAGTGATCATGATTTCTTTTGTTTTTGTTTTTTTGCTCATTATGTTTGCTTATAGCAGTGAATTACATTGCTATAAGCAAGTATTTTACTGAATGAAACTGATTCATTCAGTTTGTTTTGTTGTGATTAGCTGTGATTTTTCAAAGCTAATCATATGGTACAGATGGGCTGTGATTTGTCCTGTTTGTACCATGTGATCAAATTGACCAATCACAGCTAACAACACAATTGTACACAATTGATGGCATGAAAGGATTTGTGTACAAAAGTCTTGTGACCTGCTGCGATTGGTTACGACAGTTACATGGTATCGGCAGCGAGCCAGTACACTGATCAGTCATTGGCTGTGTGGACACAGCCCATGACATATCGTGTTGCTATGGTGCTTTCTGACAGCTTTCTGACAGCCAAATGATGCCACTGCCTGGCTGTCATTCTGCTATAGTCCAGGCGGGAAGGTAGTAAAGTAGGCATGGATCTTGAAAAAATAAAAAGTATTAAAAAATATATACATAAAGAGCTACATTTTGTATATCAGAGTGGTATTTGGTGCCATGATGTGAATTCAAGGGGTGGAAGGTGCAAATCACTGGCAGAGCAGACTTCATATAGATCCCTTATCTCTTTCCTCCATAAACTAACCTTTCTTTGAAAATAGAACGTTTTTCTATTTTTATTTTTTTCATGGCATGACCGGACCCCTGTACAGCAGCAAAAGCTACAGAATTCTTATACAGTTTTTGTTTAGGGGTTGTAGGAGTAAATAAGATTAGTAGTGTATGCTGCAGAATTAACAAAAATAATTAAAAAAAAACTTTCTGCTTGACCTCTATAATATTCAAAACTGATATTATTAAAATCTAACTTTGATGATTGTAACATAGATGGAATCCTTTCAGTTTGAAATGCACTTCTAAGGTTGACGCAGCATTGACTAAATAGTTTCTTTCTCTTCTTCTTTAAAAATTGTCTGTGGCAGCTACTCATGTCACACATATTATGTAATCCTTTCTCCCAACAGAATTATCTAGTTTCCAATCTATGTGGAACATTAGCCTCTGTTCCATTTTGTGTTCTCGTTAATTTCCGTGCTGTCAGACTAGAATATTATGATTTATTGTGAGTCTGCTTTCTTGTTCTTTTCTGTGTATATTGTTCTGTGTTGAGTGACAAAGCAGTCCTCCACTCCTTAAGTGTCCATATTAAAATGTGGTTACGTTTTAGGAGAACAATGCAAACACTGAATTATCCTCTGTATTTACAGACACATTTCTCTCCTTAGTATGAAGTACTTACAAAAACACACCTGATAAACTGAGATGTGTGGTTGAAACCATAAGACTGCCCGTAATAACCACCCCCTCTGAAAACACTAGTTATCCAGCTGTCAAGCTGATCAAATAGTTCCAGCATTTTTAGTATAACTTACTTGGAAAAATATTTAGATTAGAAGCTTTGACTTCACTAAGGCTTTCACTGATGTCACTGTTGGCTTTGCAGCTTGTAAAGCCTCTTCTGTTCCCTTTTATCACTGGGGGTGTTTCATAATAACCTTTTACAATGTGTCACCAAAAGGGATGAAACTACCTTTAGGCGGGTCTACATCTAAATTTGATAGTGATCACTATATAATTCATACAGAAGGACAAATGTCAAATATACATTTCTGAAAGCTTCAACCATCTAGTGCTAAAGAAGTACATAAAGGTTAAGAAATTATTGATGTGATGATCAGCAAAGAGTTTGCTGGTAATAGGAGATGAAAGTGACATACCATCTGTTATCCCAACATGCCAAAATAAACTATGGCAATGGATAGTATACACCTAGGCACTAAACTCTACTCATCAAACCCTGTGAAAATAACTTTAATTATCCATAGTTTTCATTGTTGACCTCTCTATTTGATTTAGATTGGTAGTCAATCATCCTTCAAATCTGAAAATTCATGATGCTTTCCCGTGTTTCTGCAGCACTAATAAAAATCTCTTTTATTTACAGTTTTAGTGGCAGATCTTCATTAAGTGTCTTTCTATGTGTATTTTCAGGTGAAAAGAGTGCAACATGACAGGTAACTCTAAAGCTACCACAGAGCTAAATGAACATAACAATAATCCTCTTGCTTCCAGACTGCTGGGACAGGAAGTGAGGGAAATATCTCCCTGCTATGACTGTTCCATAACAAATCCTGTTTAACCTTATAAAAGCCAATAATGAGAAAATTATTGACACACAGGAGTTTTTTTTTTACACCATGAGGACAAACCAAGATGACAAATCAGGAAAATTGTCACGTGGTGTAATTTTAAGAAATCAGCTTACCTTTTGCTCACAAACTTGTTAGTTGCAAAATTTGTCAAAATAAATCTTTCATTAGGAATTACTGTATTTACTTTATAAGTAAAGTTGGAGTAGTATGATAAAAAAAAAAAAAAAAATCAAGAATCACTTAAAAATGGCCCCTTTCCACAATGTTCCCACCATGCCTGTTCTCATTTATTTTTGCAGGGGTGATGCTTGCAGTAATTATTAAATAACACATTCATTCATCATGACTGCTGTTTATATTTACAATTTTTGTAAAATCGAAATATTGAACACACAGATAAAAAATCCCATTCATGCATATTACTAAGATAGGCAAATAGACATGTGATAATTGGATTCTGTGTTATAGCATTTGCTAATACACCTGGCCTTTCTATTTAAGTCGATCAGCCTGGAAAGTAGTTATTTATTAGATTAACATTCATGCCTTTAATTTTCATTACATTTGGGGGAGCAAACTGATAGACATGTTTATTCCCTTCTTTTATCTTGCAGTGAAAATCAAATTGGTTTTAAACACCTCAATATGATATTGCTGTTGATGTGTAATAATGGCAAATCTGTTAGATTTTACAGTAGGTACCTCACCCCAGCACCCTAGTTTTTAATTCTTATTATTCTCAAAAAAGTATCAAAGGACACAGAGCTAAATGAACATAACAATAATCCTCTTGCTTCCAGACTGCTGGGACAGGAAGTGAGGGAAATATCTTCCATGACAGCATTAAAACACTTTATTTGAGTGGAAAAGTGTAAGAACCTGTCAGTTTGTTGGAATACATTGTTCATGTATTTTTGTATAACAACTACAGATACAGTATCTCACAAAAGTGAGTACACCCTTCACATTTTTGTAAATATTTTATTATATCTATATCTATCTGAAGAAATTACACTTTGCTACAATGTAGTGAGTGTACAGCTTGTATAACAGTGTACATTTGCTGTCCCTTCAAAATAACTAAACACACAGCCATTATCGTCTAAACCGCTGGCAACAAAAATGAGCACACCCCTATGTGAAAATGCCCAAATTAGGCCCAAAGTGTCAATATTTTGTGTGGCCACCATTATTTTCCAGCACTGCCTTAACCCTCTTGGGCATAGGGTTCACCAGAGCTTCACAAGTTGCCACTGGAGTCCTCTTCCACTCCTACATGACGACATCACAGAGCTGGTGGATTTTAGAGACCTTGCACTCCTCCACCTTCCGTTTGAGGATGCCCAACAGATGCTCAATAGGGTTAAGGTCTAGAGACATGCTTGGCCAGCCCAACACCTTTACCCTCAGCTTCTTTAGCAAGGCAGTGGTTGTCTTGGAGGTGTGTTTGGGGTCATTATCATGTTGGAATACTGCCCTGCGGCCCAGTCTCCAAAGGGAGGGGATCATGCGCTGATTCAGTATGTCACAGTACATGTTGACATTCATGGTTCCCTCAATGAACTGTAGCTCCCCAGTGCCGACAGCACTCATGCAGCCCCAGACCATTCCAAAATGATAGCGACCCCAAACACACCTCCAAGACGACCACTGCCTTGCTAAAGAAGCTGAGGGTAAAAGTGATGGACTGGCCAAGCATGTCTCAGACCTAAACCCTATTGAGCATCTGTTGGGCATCCTCAAACGGAAAGTGGAGCACAAGGTCTCTAACATCCACCAGCTCCATGATGTTGTCATGGAGAAGTGGAAGAGGACTACGGTGGCAACCTGTGAAGCTCTGGTGAACTCCATGCCCAAAAGGGTTAAGGCAGTGCTGGAAAATAATGGTGGCCACACAAAATATTGACACTTTGGGCTCTATTAAGACATTTTCAGTAAGGGGTGTATATTCTCAACCAGTAGATGGCAGTGTTTATACGTTTTTGGCTGCTCTATTGTTAAACTCTATGTCTTTGCTCTGTAATAAAAAGTTCCTTTTCCTCTCTGCAGCTAAGCAGCAAAACCCATGTGGATGGTGCATGGTCTAATCTGTAGGAATGTATACAGAATTTCTACCAGGTTATGGGCCCAGGCATAGCCCAGACACCCCCCCCCCCCCCCAGAGAAAAGCTGAGAGCCCAGTCATAGCCAGCTACAGCCGAGAAGTGGAAGATAGAGCAACAGAAAGAAGACTGGAACAGAATTAAAGAAAATGTAACACAGCTGCAACAAAGCTTGCATGTACAAATCTGACAAATCAGAACTACTATTCTTGGAAATTCAATATGAAAATGCTGCTAATAGGAGAAGGTATGTGGAACTGTATACATTAGGTCAGGCCAGAACACCCTTCAGATGAGTGGATTGAGAAAGACCAGAAAGCCTAGAGCACACTTTCTTTTAGCAGAGATGATCAATTCATACATACTATATGTAAGTGTGAAACTACTCAAGAAATGTGGGAAGGATTACAAAAGGTGCATGAAAGAGCTAATCTCAGCAATAAACTGTAATTGATTAGAAAGCTTTACCAAACCAAATCTGATGAAAGGCCAGGATATGCAGGATTACATAAGGCACACCTTGGAAATCTTTTAACGCCTGAGAGGTATAGGAGAAGGAATAAAATATTTTTATGTCGGCAGCACTTTTACTAAGTGGTTTACCAGAAAGTTATGAAACGCTTGTCACAGCACTTGATGCACGTCCAGATGATGAACTGGCATTGGAATATGTTAAGGGCAAGCTTGTGGATGAATATAAGCTTAAAACAGAAAGTATTATTAGTGATGGTGCTTCTGTCACAGAGTCTGCTTTAACCAGTTCCCGACCAGTTCACGTCTATTTACGGGGGCAGAATGTCTCCCCTGCGCGAAACCCTGCACGGTGGGGGACCCGATGCGCGATCCCGTTCACGAGCGCCAGCACAGGGATTTCTGTGTGTAAACACACAAATCCCTTTGCTGTCAGAGGAGAGGAGGCATTTTGTAGGAACAGCGATATGTCTCCTCTCCTACTCAGTCCTATTCCCATACAGTTAGAACACACTAAGGGAACACACATTTAACCCCTTGATCGCCCCCTAGTGTTAACCCCTTCCCTACCAGTGTCATTTATACAGTAATCAGTGCATTTTTATAGCACTGATCACTGTATAAATGTCAATGGTCCCCAAAAATACGAAATAATTAAATTAGAAACAACGAGACAACGAAAGAATGAAAATCCGAAAAACTAAAACAGAAACAACGAAAATACCGAACAACAATTCAAAAATAACGAAAATCAAAATGAACGAAAAAAATCGAAATTACAAATATTCGGTAAAAGGAAATCAAAACAACGAAAATACGAAATAACAAAAATTCTGCTGATCGAGAATTAGAAAGAACGAATATTAGTTCTGATTCTGAAATATTCCATCCAGAGTCCAGATAGGGTGTGGTTGAGTCAGAGGCACTGTTTTGGTGGATTTTGAGTTAAGTTCTGACTTGTGAGAGAGAAATTCTTTGTTTCTTAAACATGTAAATAGCATACACATTACATAAAATTATGAATTATGCTCCGATTACGAAAACAATGTTACGAAAGTACGAATAAATCAATCTTACGAAAGTACGAATGTAACTAAATCTACCAAAATACGAATTTCGAATCAACGAAAATTAGATTAACGGAAATACGAATCTTTTTAAATCAACGAAAATATAGCTCTTCCGAAAATACGAATGCGTCCAAATACGAAATATAACGAAAATACGAAAATACGAATTTCAAATAAACGAAAATTAGACTAACGGAAAAACGAATCAACGAAAAAATAACTCTTACGAAAATACGAACGAGTCCGAATACGAACACCGACGACTTACGAAATTACGAATCGTTACGAATCAACGGAAACGAACAGAAATGAAGCAGAACTAAACAAATTTTTCTATTGTGCACATGTCTAGTTGGACCTCATCTTTGCAGGCATGGTGTGTTGATTCAGGAGCTATGAGTCACATGACAAATAACAGGAATGTCTTTGTTCACCTTGACCAGAGTAGAACAGAAAAAAATCACCACAGCTAATGGATAAATAATAAAATCAGAAGGAATAGGAGTTTTATTTACTGTCCTATTTCCCAGGATGTCACCAGAAAGATTCCTATGAAACTGTCCTCTATGTCCCTGCTCTTGAAACTAAATTTTTGTCAGTAAAGAAGCTCTCAAAACAAGGTAATGTGGTGACCTTCCAGGATGACATTTGTGCTATCACAAAAGAGGATATCTTACTTGCAAAGGCTAAAATTAAAGATGAACTGTATAAGCTGAACTGCAATGAGGTGGTTAATACTGTCAAGGAGGGAAAAGCAACTGAGGAACTATCTAATCTTTTGGAAGCAAAGCCTATGTGTACATCCCAAAAGAAAAATGTACAAAATGGGATGCTTGCGCAAAGGAAGGTATACTATATATACAGTATATATATATATATATATATATATATATACTATATCATTTAATAAACTAACACAAACACTTCAAACTAAGGGAAATTCTACATCAGTGTCACATGAAGATAAGCAACAAAGTGACACAAAGATAGAAATTAACGTAGACAAACTAAATGCTGTAAAAGAAGAAACCAGGCCACAAAAGGCTTCAATCAGGAAATCTACTAGAAGTAATAAAGGCATCCCAGCCAAACATCTGTCCTATGTTGCTAGCCTAGCATTAAAACTAGAGCCAAATTCATGGGATGAGATGTAAAAACTTACAGCTCATGAGAAACAAAAGTGGAAACCATTTACAAGAAACAGATTTATAGAGTTGAGAACCGAAATGGGACTAACACAAAGAGTAGTTGTTGAGTAGGGGTGTTGGGGTGGGGTGTCTTCAACCAATAGATGCCAGTGTTTATAAGTTTGTAGCTGCTCTATGGTTAAGCTCTATGTTTTTTTTTTACTAAAGGCAAAACCACTGGGAACTTCCAAGTGCACTTCCAAATGCACTTGGAAGTGCAGTCGCTGTAGATCTGAGGGGGATATGCAAGGAAAATAAAAAAAATGCATTTTTCTTGCACATGATTGGATTATAAAATCAGCAGAGATTCCCATCATTTCAGATCTTCCCCTCAGATCTACAGCGACTACACTTCCAAGTGCACTTGTAGTGCAGAGTGGATTTGCCTTTAGTAAATCAACCCCTGTGTCCTTTTTCTATAATAAAATGGCAATGTTTACTGTGTCTAAAGCCCCATACACACGCTCGGACAATCCGCGGACCAGGTCAGTCGGACTTTGTCCGACGTACTTTGTCCGATGTTGGCGTTGCGTACACACGGTCGGACTACGTTGTCGGAATATCCGGTCCGGAAGAACGTCGTGACGTAAGTCGTCGTCCACGAGATTACAAAAGGGAAGTTCAGCACCACGTCAGGCACCCGTTGGGCTCCTTCTGCTGATCCCGTGTTTATCGAGAGTTAGTGGAAGTTTGGTGACTTAAGATTCGCGCTTCTCAGTTTTCTGACTCAGATCGTTACTGCTCTTCAGTTTGTGCTTGTCGTGCGTATCTGTTTATTAGTGCGTGTAGTCAGTTCGCATTTGTTGGTCATTGCGGCCTATATCTTGATATAGGACGCTTTGATTTGCACTGCTTATTGTCTGCTCGTTGCTGGTATTCACTTCGTTCTTTCAGGCCTTGCTGTTTATCGGTGCTTTCTGTTTGTCCGTTCTGACCAGCCGACCTTTTGTGACCTTCTGAGCGATGTTTCCCGTGCGTACTCGTCGCCGAGTTCGTGCTGTACGCGGAATTGGTGTCGGGCTTTTAGCTTTGACCCAAGACCCGTCCATGAACAGAGTGACGAGGAGTATGTGGACCAAGAATTGGTTGCTTCAGCGTGACCAGTTCTCGCACATGCCTTTGCTTCATGAGATCCGGGAGAATAATCCTGATGATTTCAGGAACTTTCTCAGGATGACGGACCCCGATTTTCACCGTCTTTTGGCTTTGCTGACCCCCTTTATCAGCCGGCAGGATACCTGCATGAGACAAGCCATTACTCCGGAGCAGAGGCTTGTTGCCACGTTGAGGTACTTGGCGACAGGGGGAAGTCTTCAGGATTTGAAGTTCTCTTCAGGTATCTCTCCCCAGGCCCTGGGAATCATTATTCCAGAGACCTGTTCTGCCATCATTCAGGTCCTGCAGGAGGACTATATTAAGGTAACATTTCTACTTTACTATTCCCTTCTATGTATGCTCTGTTTGCTAATGACTTGTATTTTTGACCTCCTTCCCTAATTACCATGATTGCAATATGTTCTAATATGCTGTGCCCCTTTTCTCCTTCATGCATTTTTCCCTTCACTTACCTCACCAGCATGCTCTTCTGCCCCAATAGACACCTATGGCCTAGTCACTTAAGCAATGTCTTTTGTCTGCTGCATAGTATTGTTTGCCCCAAAACACCCCCTAAAATATGCACAAATGTTTGCTGTGTGGTTTACTTCATGTAGAGCCCCCTTTTTTTGTTCTTTTGGTGGGGGGGGGGGGGCAAACTCATTAGGAACCCCCTCCCCCAACTGCTCTGTCAGATGGTACCAATCCTTTATCTGCTGGCTTTCCCAAGGTCCATACACACTATATACCTACCTCTTTATAGTGCGCATCTTTAGGGATGAATTCAGCAAAGCATGTAGTGCAAGGGACTGCCTCCATACATTCCATTTCCTATTTTTTTGTCTTCTTTCCCTCCTATTAGCTTGCTTGGTAATTTAATAATGTCACACTGTGCCTGCCTTTTTTGGGGGGGGGGGGGGGGGGTTGAAATGTTATTTGATCTTTCCTGTGGCCTGCCAATAGTGTTAAGTACAGAGGGTCTGGCCAAACTAGCCCACATTATTGAGCCATTTGCCAATCAATGAAGTGCAGAGGGTTAGCTGTCCACCACCCCCCCCCCCCCCCAAAAACCCACGTTATTGCCAATGGCCCATCAGAAGTGGGGGGATTGATGGGGGGGTGTAATCTGTGAAGGGGAGCCTCTACTTTTCTGTGCAAATACTTTCCAGCCTCCAATTTTAGACAATGCTCTTGTTCCAAGATGTTGATTGTCTAATCTGCTTGCAATGTTTAGGTGCAAAGTGACTATTTTTTTTTTCTTGTTTCACTCCACAGTTCCCTTCCACGCCACAGGAATGGCAGACTGTGGCCTCCCACTTTGCCAGCCGTTGGGACTTTCCTAACTGCGGAGGGGCAATTGATGGGAAACACGTCCGCATCGTCCCACCGCCCAACTCGGGGTCCTACTATTATAATTATAAAGGGTTTAATAGTGTAGTGATGTTGGCGGTGGTGTCGGCAACATACGAGTTTATGTATGTGGACGTGGGGATGAACGGCCGGATATCGGATGGTGGGGCCATTACGCACACGGAGTTCTACTGGCGTCTCCAAAGTGGCAGTCTGTGCTTGCCACCTCCAGAGGAGAATGCCGAAGGACTCCCCTTCGTCTTTGTCGCAGATGAAGCGTTTGCGTTGACTCCCCATGTGATGAGGCCGTTCCCGATGAGGACCCTCACCCCGGACCAGAGGGTCTTCAACTACAGGCTGTCCAGAGCCAGAAGAGTTGTGGAGAACGCTTTTGGCATCCTGGCCAGCCGCTTCCGCCTGTTCCTGACGGCATTTAACTTGGCGGAATACAAACTGAACCACATAGTTCTTGCCTGTTGCATATTGCACAACTTCCTCAAAAGACATAACAGGAACTATGTGGTGCCCGTTGGCCCAGATGTGGAGGGCCCTCCAAATGCCGAACTCACAGCCCTTCGAGTGGCACGTCCAGGCTTGCCCCCTCTAAATGCCCGTGTGGTCCGGGACCAATATATGCAGTACTTTGTGGGTAGGGGGGCCATTGCTCTGCCTGACGATGTGTGAGAGGCATTTTTTAATAAATCTGATATTTTAACCAAACTATGATTTCATGTCATTTCAGTCTTCTTTTTAGCTTATTTTACTTTGACATTTTTTCCCTTTGCCTTCGACAGTGGGAATGCACTTTCTGGGCAAAAGGAGGTAACAGTCTCTTCTTCCCAAAAAGATTATTCTCATGTTGTGTGTTTGCTACCTAATCTTTGGTCTAGAGAAGGTTTGTACTGCATAACTGACACCCAAAATACTCCTTTTCATCACCAGGTCTGACATGTGTGTATTCTCCAAAATGCTGTGCTCCGTGTTTTCGTACAAAGCACTGTGGGTGTCATTTACATAAGTCAAATCCGCTATGCTCTACAAGTGCATTGAAAAAGTTCCCCGGGAAAGAAAATTGGAGTGCAAAGTGGATTTGCCTTTAGTAAATAACACCCATTGCCCCCCATATCCTTTTCATTTTACATACATAATGCATTGTGTTTTTTAAATAAGGAAGCCACACATTTAGAAAAATAAAAGTTTACTAGGAAAACATTCCCAAGTGCGTTTACAATCTTCACGCCAAAACTGACAACATCTTGGTTATTTACAACATTGTTTACAAACATTCCGCAATTGGTAAAACCAGGCATGGAGCAAAACAGAACCTAGGAACTTGGAAAGTTCAACTTTGTAAAGTGAAGACAAGATCAGACATGACTATATGTTCAAAGTGTGTTTGATCTTGCCTTCATCACATGGGGGGGTCACCCCCGAAAAGTGGAAATTTGGAACATGCACACAATTTGGGTCTGAAAATGGTCATTAGATGGGAAAACACATGCCTAGAAGCTTCAAAAGTGCCATTTTCCATCATGGGGATGAATGGACGTTTTTTGGGGGTGCAACCCCTTCACCACAACCACTTTCGTAGTTCGTAAAGTGTTTGCACCCCCAAAAAAACGTTGCCATTCATCCACCATGGTGGGAGCTAGCACATGTGGACACAATGTGTGCATGTTCCAAATTTCAGACAGTTTTTAAGTTGCAAATGTGTTCAGAAGCAGGCACAAATGTGTGTTAATTACTTGGTGCGTTTTCATATTTTTCCTAAAACATCAATGATGTTCTTCAATTTTTGTTGAACATCATTGATGTTTTGCTTTATGTAATCTAGATCTCGATTGCAGACCATTATCTCTCCGATGAGTACGTGGGCACTCTCTGTGGTAAAGTGCGATTTTTCTTCCACAACATCCACGTCACCTAAAAACCACAAACAAACAAAAATGGGGTGTTGGAAATGAGGCAGCCATACATGGATTAGCTTACCAGTAGCTGTGTTCTCCCACACTCACCTGTTGTGGTGACAATTTCTCCAAGTTCGATGATCTCTCCTTCCTCCTCCTCCTCCTCCTCTGCTTCTGCTCTTTCCCCTTTTTTGGGAGGTGTTGGTTTGGGGGTTTCCTCAGACGGCCCAAGTTTTCGCTCCCCTATGAGAATGTCCAAAAGGAAGATTTAGCAACACAAACTATTGAGGGCAGAAATAGGAAATGACAAACATTGCTTGAAAGTGACGGACACTATTTTAGTTTGGCCAGTTACAAATGTCAACTACATGAATGAAGTCACTTTGTAAAGGTGCTAAACTGACTAGCTTTTTGGTAGAAGTTTGTGTGATGGAGACCCCCCTCTAGTATCCACTGGAGCACATGTGTGGAAAAGCATAATAAAAAGGGGGTTTGGGTGTCCCAGCACTAGTGCTCTAGAGTCCAGATGGGTAAACAGCTACTGAGTGACCTCTCCTTTACATTGAATAAATTGGCTTTACATTCTTGATGACATTTCTAGTGAGAACAAACTTCCTTTCCCCAAAAAAAAACACCAAACATCGTATTATAAGTGGCCGAACGATCGAGGTTGCGTACGATCGAATGCACACACACACGACCATGACAGTGGCAGAAAGATCGAGGCTGAGTACGATCGAATGCACAGACGAACCTGAAAGTGGCCATTTTGGAATGTACAACTTGGTAAAAATCAAAACACAATGGAGCAGTATGCAAGCAAGAAATCAAACACAAAACACAACTACTTACTTTTTTGAAGAATTCTCTTGATCTTTCTGTACTGATCGGCCTCCCTCAGTTTCAGGTCTGACCAGCGTTTCCTGAGTTGCTCCTTGGATCGTTGTACCCCAAAATTATTGTACAGCCTTCTCACAACTTTAGACATGATCTTGGCCTTGCGGACATTGGGGTTGAGGTAAGGCCCATACTTCCCATCATAGTCGCTCCTCTTTAATATGTCCACCATCTCCAACATTTCTCCAAATGACATATTGGAGGCCTTGAATTTCAGGTTCCGGGATCGGGACGTTTCTGCCTCCGGACTTTCCTCGTCCTCCTCCTCGTTGGTGGGATATTTGTGGCGCACCTGCTGTGTCCCCGCCATGTGCTCTCCCCACTACGCCGTAAAGAGAAGGGGTGGGGAATAGACGAGAAAGATCGTCAGGGGCGGGCGGAGTTTGAAGCATGCGCAGTGTATATAAAACGTCACACGCCTGTGTCGTAGCCACGATCTGGGAGACGAGGGGAGAGAAAGCTCACGCACGAGACGATCGCTACAAACGAAGGTACAATTTGACGTTGGTACATAACTAGCCTAGACTGATTAGAACTTGAGGCTTCTTTATGGAGAAGATTAGGAGAGTTTAGGCTGACATTATTTATATTGTTTTGTGTGGCGTTGTGTCTTGCAGAGGTGATGGATGCCTTCTACAACGTGAGCTTTCTCCCACACTTCATTGATAAATACCGGCAATTCCCCCTCTTATGGCAGGCAAAACACAGGGATTATAGCAACAGACCAAAGAGGTACGCAGCCCTGCTGAAACTGGTGGCATTTGTAAAGCCTACCCTGCCCATGGCAACCGTCGCAAACTTAAAAGTGAAGATCACCAACATGAAGACTACCTATTTCCGGGAGCGCAATAAGGTCCTGAAGTCACAAGCATCTGGAGCTGCAGCAGCTGATGTCCATGTCCCCACGCTCTGGTACTATGACAGGCTCCACTTTCTCAAAGACCAGGCTACTGTCAGGAAGTCACTCTCGACTCTTCCTTGCACGCGTCCTTCCACGCACGCCACCCTTGATGAGGATTCCGAGGACCAACCTGGGCCTTCCAGTCAGGAATATGTGCAGGTGCCCAGCTTGTTCCAGGTATAGTAGTTTTGGAACCAGTTTGTTGAATAATGAATGATGTTCAGTTAATTCAGGATCCCCAATTGCTTATTTCCTAACGTGATTGACATATCAACAGACAGTGGTGTGGGAGACATTTTTGGGAAGAATCTAAACTGCAGGGCTGAGAATTGTATGGTTTTGTATTTGAAAACATTTTGCAACAGTCACTAGATGAGAATTGTGTGTGTTTGATGAACAAATAACTGAAACTATGTCCCTTTTTCATACACAGGAAGACCTCAGCCAGGAGGTGGCTGTGGAAGGTGGCAGTCAGGAGGAGGCAGGGGGTAGTGGCAGCCAAGAGGGGGGTAGGCGTAGGAGCCTGACTGTCTCCCAAGTCTCTCCCCTCCGCCTTCCCTACAGAAGGGCGAAAAAAATGGGGGAGGTGGGAGAGTCAGCGCTCCAGCTGATAAAAGATGCCTCAGCCTCCCTCTATGCCACACCCACCTACGAGGAGGCCTTTGCCTCCTTGGTTACAAGTAAATTTACGGGTATGGAGGCGGGGCAACGCAGCATGTGTGAGGAGGTCATCCTCAAAATACTAAATGAGGGGATGGCTGGGGAGATGACTCCCCTCACACATGTTTGCGAGAGTGACCTTGCTCCGCCTCCTCCTCCTCCTTCTGCCACCCCACCAGCACCAGCACCACGGCGTGGAAGGAAGCGTACAAGGAAGACAAGAGAGTGACAACCTGGACTCAGTCTGGTCTGAGAGAAGATGGAGCCTCTCGTAGTACCAGAGCCTGGGGACCTAGATGGCATCTGCTGCAGTTCCGGATGTTTTGGACTTCAGGACCAGATTGCGCTCCCTTATTATTTAGATAGGTAGTCTTCATGCCCCCAATTGTTTAAGTCTGTAAAATGATGGTTGCCATGGGTGTCCAAGGCTTTGCAAATTCCCCAAGTTTCACCATGGCTGCGTTCCTCTTTGGTCTGTTGCTGAGACCTAAATAAATGTTTTTTTGATTTGAAATAATCATTGACTATTGTGTTTTACTTTTCTACAATGACAGTTTTTCTTTGAGTAGGCAGGTACATTTCACTAATCCTAGAATTAACAAGGGGCACCAACAACCAACAAACTCCTAGTAAATGTAAGCAAGAAATACAAATGTTAATAATGTGGTTTTGCTAAGTTGAGACATACAAACCCCCTCCAAAAAAAAAAAAATCTCCTTCAAATATGTATTCCCCCAAAAAAAAAAAATCTGGGTAAAAAAATAAGAAATATTGTATTACGATCTGAGTAAAAATAAACATGTAGTGTATAAATGCTGCAAAGTAATAAAGAAGTAAGTTTGTGAGAAGTGCGGGTGAATAGGAGCAGCTAAAAGATGTCATTCTTGTTGCATTGTAAAGAAAAAGAGAATGCGCTGCATTAAAGACATTTTAACATTGCAGCGTGACGAATGTGCTGTGTCGATTAGGAAAGGTAGTTTTACCTGACCGAGCGCTTCCGTCACAGAATTTCTTCTGAGCATGCGTAGCACTTTGTCCGTCGGACAAGCGTACACACGCTCGGATTTGGTGTGATCGGACCGGGTTGACGGGAAATCTTTCCAGCAGGAGATAAGACTTTGTCCGACGGACAAACCGACGAACACTGTCCGATGGTGCATACACACGGTCTGATTTTTCAACAACCTTGTCCGATCGGACCAAATTGATGAAAAAGTCCGACCGTGTGTATGGGGCTTTATTTGCGTTTGGTCACTGTGGCTTGATAGCTTGAGTTAGATTAAGCAGGCAGGTTATTCAGTTAGTGGCAGTGTATTTGATATAGATATATATATATATATATATATATACACACACACAGTCAGTCTAGTATAAATATAAACAGTATATACTCTGCATTTAGCATAGACATATACTCTGCATTTAGCATAGACTATATATTCAGTGTTTACTCTATATTCAGTCAGTGTAGGCAGTGTATTAATATATATATATATATATATATATATATATATATATATATAAAACATATATACACACACACACACACACATACAGTCTAGTATATATACAATATCTCTTAAAAGTGATAACACCCCTCATATTTTTGTAAATATTTTATTATATCTTTTCATGTGACAGCACGTGACAACATTTGAATCGCAGGCAGTCAGCCGGTTGTCACGTAGTGGGTGCTGGTATAGGGGGAGAGTAATTCTACCTTCATGGCTTGGTGTTTTTTAAAAGGGGGGAGTGTGGGTTGGATCGACCATCCATTTTACATGGGCATTTTTTAATTTCCAATGTTGTGCTTTATGTGGGGATTTCCTACCATCATTTCACAGCAAGTGTTTAATTCAGTTTTTGTTTCTTTGTATCTCATATCTTACCTTCATTAGGTCCATCACCTCGCGGGTGATTTGCTCATGTTTTTCCAGGCATTTACGCTGGAGCAACGCGTGCATGCTCTTCTTTTGTTTAACGGGGGCTGCTAGTCAGGTCTCATTGTCAGGATCTATCATGTTTATAGATTCATACTGGCCGGAATTCATTTGTAAGTATCAATACAAGTTCTCGGCCGTATATTCATATGTCATACGTTGTACGATCATTTCTTACTCCAATTTTGTTACCCACCACGCTCTGTGGGTATCTGAGCCCTGAGTGTTGGTTGTTAATTGCCTGTCTTAGTGCTACAGGTCGCTCGGGCTCACCTATTGCATACACATAAGATTGGTGGGTCATTAGGTTCATTCATGCGCTCTTGTTGGCACATTTCTGCACCCACGCCTTTAGTGTTAGGTTGAAGGGAAGGGGTGTTGTGGTTTTGTTTGAGTGATTCTTTTAGGTTTCTTGTCGTCTTTTCATCTTATATACGGTCAAGTCTCACCGTCGCAACAAATTTGCCTTCATTCCTCCATCCCTGACTGGGGGTTCAGAGCATGGCAGCACCCCATCTTTAAGGAGTTGGACTGTTCCCAGCATCACAGCAGAGCTACGTCACAGGGGCATTGCATTTCCGGCCACAGCTAGGAAAACTGAGTTATTTGGGTTATTGTTCTCTAGTCCTTCTCTGCTCCCTTCTATCAGTTTAGGACAGGTGACTGTACATAATTCGCTGACACAGATTCATGCCCTGTTAAACACTATTTCTACGTCCATGTTGCAGATGCAGGATAGGAAGGAGGTGATTGAGGCCCATGCGACCGGAGCTCAGGTTTCACCAGCACCCCCAGCTCTGGTTCCTTCCAGTGCCCCCGCAGGTAATGTTGCCATTTCTTTGCCTTTGGCAGCTCCATCCCCTCTAGCGGCATTTCCATCGGTATCTCTGGCTCATTTTATTCCTGCCAATATCAAAAAAGATATTCTGGAAGCGAAAGATGTGAATCTGGCCTCTCTTCTGATAGCACCTCAGGTTGTCACAGAAAACAAGTCTTTCGCTTGCGGGGAGGTTTCAGTTGTACTAAAGACCAAAGACCCCAGGCTCAACCACAAGCTCAGTGTGGCGGAATTCGTGCAGGAGGGTGGAATTGGACTTTTATTTACACAAGGTAGTGGATCTAGCACACAAATACGGGGGGGGGGGGGGGGGGTGCATATTCTACGATTATCATCGTTCTTTCTAAACTAAGGTGGCGGCCACTTGGGCACAGTTCCAGGTAGTTATGTGGACATGGAACTTTTTTGCAGGCATTTAGGCAATCAAAAGTTCCTGGTGTGTAGTAATTGCCAGTCCTCAGCACATACTTCTGCATAGTGTCCTATATTTGAGGTCAGTCAGGGATCAACAAGCAGGTGGCCGGTGTGTCCTCCACAGGACCTTCTGGGCAGGTGGATAAAGTGGGCAGGCCAATCCATTATTTGTGTAAGCAGATGTGTAACAATTTCCAGCATTCAGGTTGCAATTACAAACAGTGCAGGCTCCTGCATGTGTGCTCCAATTGTTTCAGGGCTCATCCCAAATCCTCCTGTCTGGTCAAGCCATTAAGTTCTTCATGACTAACCCAAGTCAACATATCTGTACTAGGAGCGTATTTAGAAGGTCACCCATCCTTGTGTTTCAGACAATTCCTGTTGGATGGTTTCTCAGCTGGGTTTCATACAGATTTAATTACACTGCCAACAGAGTCTTTCGAATGTAGGAATCTTTTGTCTGCAGACAATCATGCTTCAATCGTGGATGAGTTACTGGAGGCAGAAGTGTCCAAAGGATTTGTAATTGGTCCTTTTAGTGCATCATCATTTGACATGTGGAGGGTCAGCCCCATTGGGGTAGTTTGTGGAATATTTACTAATAAATACCAAGATACGACTTGTTTGCACCTAATTTTTCGCACATTCCTAGTCTAAATTCACTGATTCGCTCTGAAGAATTTTCTTTAAAGTATTCATCAATGGATTCAGCCATACAGCATATTCTGCAATTAGGCAGGGGGACTTTTTTCCTAATGCCACGTACACACGAAGGGACTTTCCCGCGGGATTGTCCGCTGGACTCGAGTCCGCCGGACAATGCCCCCATGTGTGCCGGACTAGGTTTTAAGCTTTGTTTTAAAATTATCCGCTGGACTTGGCAGTCCGGTGGACAATCCCGCCGTTAGTATGCTAGTCCGTCGGACTTTTGGAAATGAACGGACTTACCGCTCATCGCAAAGTCCGTTCATTTAGCACGTGACTTCAGGTAGACGGGGCTAGCGAAGGCAGTGAATGCCGCCGCGCTAGCCCCGTCACCTGGCATGTATTTAAAGGGAATCCCCACGGCGAAAAAACGGTGTGGGGGTCCCCCCAAATCCATCTCAGACCCTTATCCGAGCACGCAGCCCGGCAGGCCAGGAAAGGGGTGAGACGAGCGAGCGCCCCCCTCCTGAGCCATACCAGGCCGTGTGCCCTCAACATGGGGGGTGCCCTGGGGAAAGGGGGGCCGTGCGGCCCCCCCACCCCAAAGCACCTTGTCCCCATGTTGATGAGGACAAGGGCCTCTTCCCGACAACCCTGGCCGTTGGTTGTCGGGGTCTGCGGGCGGGGGCTTATCGGAATCCGGGAGCCCCCTTTAATAAGGGGGCCCTCAGATCCCGGCCCCCCACCCTATGTGAATGAGCATGGGGTACGATGTACCCCTGCCCATTCACCTAAGGTGTAAAGTGTAAATAAAAAAAAACACACAATTTAAAAAATATATTTTACTGCACTGCTCCGGGGGTCTCCTTCCATCTTGGGGGGTCTTCTCGCCGGACTCCTCCGCTATTTACCTAGCTCTTTTACCGAGCAGAGGAGGCCGGCTACCTTCTTCGTTGTCGACGCCGTCGTCTGGGGGTCTCGATCCGCCTTCGGGGGTCTTCCGGGGTCTTCGGGGGTCTCTTCTGTTCTTGCCGCTGTCGTTGTTTTCTGCGCCGCCGCCTTCTTCTTCTTCTTCTTCCTCTTCTTCTTCTTCTTCCGATGTTGACCCGTCGCTCTCTCTGGCCGGAATGCCAGAGCCGCGCTGTGCTGGGACTTATATAGGGACAAGGGGACAGGGTCACATGCTCATGTCACATGGTGACCCCGCCCCCCTGTGATGTCACAGTCCCAGCATCCTCTGGGACTGTGACATCACACGGGGGCGGGGTCACCATGTGACATGAGCATGTGACCCTGTCCCCTTGTGCCTATATAAGTCCCAGCACAGCGCGGCTCTGGCATTCCGGACAGAGAGAGCGACGGGTCAACATCGGAAGAAGAAGAAGAAGAGGAAGAAGAAGAAGGCGGCAGCGGCGCAGAAAACGACGACAGCGGCAAGAACAGAAGAGACCCCGGAAGACCCCGGAAGACCCCCGAAGGCGGATCGAGACCCCCAGACGACGGCGTAGAGGACGAAGAAGGTAGCCGGCCTCCTCTGCTCGGTGAAAGAGCTAGGTAAATAGCAGAGGAGTCCGGCGAGAAGACCCCCCAAGATGGAAGAAGACCCCCGGAGCAGTGCAATAAAATATTTTTTTTAAATTGTGTGTTTTTTTTATTTACACTTTACACCTTAGGTGAATGGGTAGGGGTACATCGTACCCCATACTCATTCACATAGGGTGGGTGGCCCGGGATCTGGGGGCCCCCTTATTAAAAGGGGCTCCTGGATTCCGATAAGCCCCCGCCCGCAGACCCCGACAACCAACGGCCAGGGTTGACGGGAAGAGGCCCTTGTCCTCATCAACATGGGGACAAGGTGCTAGCCCCCCTTTCCCCAGGGCACCCCTCATGTTGAGGGCACGCAGCCTGGTATGGCTCAGGAGGGGGGGGGCGCTCGCTCGTCCCCACCCCTTTCCTGGCCTGCCGGGCTGCATGCTCGGATAAGGGTCTGCCGTTTTTTTTGGCGTGGGGATTCCCTTTAAATCCATGCCAGGTGACGGGGCTAGCGCAGCGGCATTCACTGCCTTCGCTAGCCCCGTCTACCTGCAGTTACGTTCTAAATGAACGGACTGCTCCGTGTGTGGGCAAGTCCGTTCATTTTCAAAAGTCCCGCTGACTTTTTCCCGCGGATTGTCCGCCGGAGAAGTCCGGGCGTGTGTGGGCAAGTCACACGCTCTGAAAGTCCGGCGAAGCCCCGCTGGAAAGTCCGGCGGTTTGTCCGCTGGACTAGGTCCGGCGGACAAAGTCCGAACATGTGTACGCGGCATAAAGCAGACATTGCCGATGCGTTCAAGCTGCTTCTCATTAGTCCTGCTCTTTGGCAATGGGACGGCATTAGATGGCGTAATCGTTACTACTTCACCACTAAATTAAGACTAAATCAAAGAGCGGTCCTTGTTTGTTTGATATTTTTTCCCAGGCACTCCATTGGGTTTTGGGTAATTGCAAGGGTTGTCAGGGGACTGTGCATTACCTTGATGATTTCCTGCTCTTGGAGGGCCCTGGTCGGCCACCTAAAGATTTGCAGTCTCTTACTGAACTTTTTGCAACTGGCTGCTCGCAAGGTGGAAAGTCTGGCCAACATCATCATTTTTTGGGGTATCACGCTCGATTCAGATCGTGTGATTGCAAGTCCACCCAGAGAGAAGTTGGTTAGTATACATCAGATGATTCATTTGTTCGTCCGGTCCCCAGTCTGCTCGAAGAGGGATTTACAGTCACTCTTGGGCATGTTGAACCATGCAATGAGGATTATTCCACAGGGGAGGTCTTTTGTTTCTAGATTGTTGGCCCTTTTACCCCTGTATCAGGACAGGTGATTCGGTCGTTGGTCTACAAGCTGATGCATGAGCCAATCTTGTCATGTGGAATCAGTTCCTGCGTGACTGGAACGGCATTTCTTTGGTGCAGAATGGCTGGCCAGCCGTTGTCCCTCTGAGGTTTTTTCACATGCTCAAGTCCAAGATACACGGCAGCTTGGTCAGGTAGTTTGGTCATTTTCTTCACTGATAATCTGGCTACAGCCAAGATTATTGTGACGGAACGTCCCTACACTCCTCTTGCGTGCGTTCGTCATATATCACTTCCTCCCAGTCTGAATATAGATATCAGATATTCCAACCGCTCCCAAGCACCAAACGAGACGACACTTGCTTAGTGCCAACATGGACTGTTTTATTACAAATCCAAACTGACATTTATATACAGTAGAAGAGGAGATCCCCCTCCTGCTCATATTACTCTAACAATACACTTGTAACAACTTAACATAAACTAATTAACTAATCCCTTTAAGCAGCCGATGTGACTCAGGATTTCACTACAGGCCAGACTTGTTGTCACCGAGCTAAACACAGTTGATTATAAATGATCATAATTACAACCACACGACATTGTATCACAATAGCAGGAGACCACCAGTAACAGACGGACCATCTACTACATTGTACAGAGGACAATGTGATCAGCCCTCTCAATTAACATCTTGAGTTCATGACACTACCATCTGACAGTGTGTGTCTCAACAGCATGAGACAACACACATTATATATACACATATATACAGCATTGAATCTGACTGGGGTTGGGGTTCTCCTTCACCCTGTGCCCCTTAAAATCCAGGGCCCATAATCGGTTGGCAGGAGGCTCGCATTTAGTCCTCTCAAAAAGCCTGTGTCCCGGCTAGGTCTGTCACATTTCTCCCCTTTCGGCAGGAGACTAACACAGGAGGAGACCCCAGACGGGTTGACTCCGAAGTTAGTCCATAGTTCCAGTCCTCTAATGCTGGTACCCACACAGTACCCCAAACAAATTGTTTCAAACAGAGCACTACTCACCCAGCCAACCTCTGCCTCTCTCAGAGAACATATCCGCTGCTGGGGAGAGGCCTGGACTGGCCCTTCTCCCTGGAGTCTTTTCAGCCGCTGGAGAGAAGACAGGGTGACTGTGCTCACTCCATCATGCTGTTGGGGATCTGGGCCGACCGCCCAGCATCCCTGGAGTATACAAGTGGGGACTGAAGTCCCATCCACCGATATCAGCTCAAGCTGCAGTTGTAAAGTGCAGATTGCATCCTCTCCTTGGGTCCTGAGCTGCTGCTCGGGAGTGACCACCACCTCCTCACCCTGGGCCTCCAGAACTGCCACAAGTGTGGGGCAGAGGTCTTGGACCCTCTGTCTGGTTGCCAGCACTTTAGCTGGGTTGGTGTTATCATTCTGGGGCGCCGTCTGCTGCTGGACAGTGTGACCGATTGCCCCAGCTTCTTGAAGCTGTAGAGACACTGTAGGTGCTAGGCAGAGCCAGCGGTGCTCTGCCCTGTTGCCAGTGATTCAGCTGGGAGTAGCAGCTTCACTACATCAGCTTGTCGCCGGAGAGAGGGGCCAACTGCCCCGGCTTCCTGGAACTCCACAGATACTGCTGTTGGTGCTGGGCAGAGCTCAGTGAAGTTTGGCCCTAATACCAGCTCTTCTGATGGAGGCTCATCAGGTTGATTTTCCTCAGCAGAAAAGTCTATTAAATCCCCTGTCTCTACAACTGATGTCTGGGGATAGAGGTTCACCATCTGTCCGTGGAACCTAGAAGATGCCATCGGTGCTGGGCAGAGGTTAGCAGAGCTCTGCCCTGTTGTCAGCACTTCAGCTTTGGGGATGGAAATCTCCAGATTTTCCACTGCCGATTCTCTGGCATGCTGCTGGACAGGCACATTTCTCCATCCAAGATCATCCCATGCAGAAACAGGATCATCAAGGACAGTCAGCACTTGCTGCATCCGCCATAAGACCTCCGCATCCATAGCTGCAGGGGCAGGTTGGCAAAGCACACTGTTACTCTGCCACATTGCTGACTCTTCAGCCAGGATTTCAGAGTTGTCCACTGGTATTTCCTTATAGTCCCAGGCAAAGGGAGCCCAGCCCTGGCACTGAGCAGAGTCTAGCAGCCGTCTGTAGGCGATCTCCAGCTCCCATTCCTGAACGGCCAGACCCTCCAAATCTTCCAGTGCCCAGTTCACTTCCGAGATGTTCAGTAGCCCTTTTCTAAAATCCATGATTTCATCCAACCGCCACTCCAAATCACTCCCAAAGTCCCCTGTCAGCTTCACATACAACAGTCCCAGGCCGCCGTAGCTTAAGCCTTCCATTGGGCTGTCATCTGCTATCCAAGGGCATGCTTGGGATACATGCCACCGGAGGGCTCTGTAACTCTCATCCAGCTTCATCTCTGCCCAGATCAGCCTGCTTAATTCAGCTGTCTGCTCCTTGTGCGGTTTCTCTCCCAAAAACAGCACCCGCAATCCATACTGCGACCAGTACCTTTCCTGGTTGGAGGGGAGAACTTTTCCCTGGTGACGCCGCTCACAGGCTAGCGCTTCCTTCCAGGGTTCGCAGCAAATAGAATCAAACCATCCCAGCAGGACCTGCTCTGATACTGGTCCTCTGTGCTTTAGCTGCATCTCTCGCAACCTCCTTCTGAATTCGTCTTCCATGGCGGCTGGTATCTATACCTCTCCTCCTCTCCTGCTATCCGGACCTTGGATCCAGGTGGAGGTTTGGATGTCCCAGACTGCAGGAAGTATGATCCCACTGCTTGCCAACAATGTGACGGAACGTCCCTACACTCCTCTTGAGTGCGTTCGTCATATATCACTTCCTCCCAGTCTGGATATAGATATCAGTTATTCCAACCGCTCCCAAGCACCAAACAAGACAACACTTGCTTAGTGCCAACATGGACTGTTTTATTACAAATCCAAACTGACATTTATATACAGTAGAAGAGGAGATCCCCCCTCCTGCTCATATTACTCTAACAATACACTTGTAACAACTTAACATAAACTAATTAACTAATCCCTTTAAGCAGCCGATGTGACTCAGGATTTCACTACAGGCCAGACTTGTTGTCACCGAGCTAAACACAGTTGATTATAAATGATCATAATTACAACCACATGACATTGTATCACAATAGCAGGAGACCACCAGTAACAGACGGACCGTCTACTACATTGTACAGAGGACAATGTGATCAGCCCTCTCAATTAACATCTTGAGTTCATGACACTACCATCTGACAGTGTGTGTCTCAACAGCATGAGACAACACACATTATATATACACATATATACAGCATTGAATCTGACTGGGGTTGGGGTTCTCCTTCACCCTGTGCCCCTTAAAATCCAGGGCCCATAATCGGTTGGCAGGAGGCTCGCATTTAGTCCTCTCAAAAAGCCTGTGTCCCGGCTAGGTCTGTCACAATTATCAACAAGGGCATGTCTGGGTCACTAATCATCATGTCCTTCATGCGTAGGTTGACTTGGCTGGGGTGGGCAAGCTGGTTCCTTCTTATTCCCTGCTGATCATGGACTAACCAGACTCTGGACACAGGCGATTGTTTTGGCCAACAATTCTCTATCCAGCAATACATTTAAGGCGCATACCATGGGGTGGCATACTGTCAAGTTTGCTCCAGTGATGAGGAGGGAGGGGATGATGAGGTCACTGACTGTACTTGGGTGCCTGAGAGAAGAGGGGAGGAAAGTGAGGAGGAGGAGGCACAACTCCAATGAGGCAGGATGTCCTCTAGGGGGCAGCTTAAGGGTAGCCACCCTATTGCATCACACCGCAGAGCTCCACAGGTGCAGGGCGCCGCTGACTCCCCGCTGACTTTTAAAAGTTCCTTGGTGTGGGCCTTTTGTGACACGTGTGCAGCAGATCGCACCATTGCTGTTTGCAATGTCTGAAGCGGATCAAGCGTGGCCAGAGCAGCAGCCGCTTGGGCACCACATGCTTGACCAGACATATGACGACCTGTTATGCAATCCGTTGGCAACAGCACTTGAAAGACATTATAGAAAAAGTGGACTTCTCCTTGCTCCTCATCTGGGATCTCCAACCCTACTATACCTCCAGTACTCTAAAAAACATGCACTGAGAGGAATGAAGGTATAGCAATAGGTGTCCCAAGTACTTGCAGCCAATCTGCTAGCAGTACATCACCAATTGATTTTAGCCGGCAAATTTCCCTACCCCAGTTGCTGAACTGTAAAAATAAATTTGGTCCCAGCCACTAGAAAAAAAAAATATATATATATGCGATAAATAAATATTGTCAGAAAACAGAAAACAGGAGCGAAACTGCCAAAACTGCACGAATATCACCCTTGCCTAAGGATCACACTACCCCCACCAGGAGACATAATAATCACAGTTATTAACTGTCGAGGACTGCCTTATACCACAGACTCATATGCATGCAGCCTAGTCTGTTATGAGTATTTGATTCTGGTCACGTTCGTTTTAGTATGACTATTTGTTTTTGGTCACGTTCCTTTTAGCAGGATATCTCTGTGCACTTTGCGTTTGCAGTTTTACTGTTGAATCGCATTCTGCAATTTTTTTTGGCAGTTTCGCTCCTGTTTTCTGTTTTCTGCCAATATTTATCGAATATATATATATATATATATTTTTTTTTTTTCTAGTCACGCAGACTAGTTCCATTTTGCTCCACTATCTGCACTTATATCTTGTTTTTACTGTGCACTTATACTTACTGTTCAATTATCTATGTCAGTGCATTTTATATTTTTTGCACATATTTCTGTTCACTTACTATCACATATTTCTAGAATGTGATTTCAACAATCGTCAAACTCCTCACTTGATCGCCTAGTCATTATACTTGCACTAGCACATCACGGTTATATATTAATTTTCTGCACTACCTACTATGCACTTTATATTTTATATTTAATATTACTTTTACCATATGTTCATTTAATTTTTATGCATATTTTATTATCTATATTTATGATGTTTTATTAGCCATTATATGTATGTGTTATTAGTTACTCTAACACTCTCGCACTTTACATAATCGTTCATTTTATATATTTGTTCATCAGCAACAACTATTATTATTACTATCATATTTATTGATCACATTATACTCCACTTACTACAAGGGAGTCATTTGCCTCTATCCATAGAGCTTGGATTCAACAGCTAGACCAGTTATCACTACTGTCTCTCACTATTGTTTATATTAGGGGTCTACGTCTTTACCCCGATACTGCCACCTTGTGGTAGATCTAGTAATTCCCCCCCCCCTGGGGAACAGCGCAGCACCATCACCATTTTTTTATACCTGATCTGACAATACATTACAGCCGCAAGCAATTTTAAATGACATTTTTTTCTTTAGAAATGTCATTTTGCTGTGGTACTGTTATAAACATAGGAACGATGCACTACTTTACAGACAGACTAAGGAGACCCCCCAGGCACAATATTTAAAGGAATATTTCATTTTTATTGTTTCACTTTAAGCATTATTAACCGCTTGCCGACCAGCCACCGTCATTATACTGTGGCAGGTCGGCACGATCCCGCAAGCCGTTGTAGCTATATGTTGGCTCCTTTAAGCAGGATAGCAGGCGCAGCGCACGCTGCACTGTTGGGGTGCCGATGCTCGTGGCCGACACACAAATCCCTGTTCTGTTCTGTGAACAGAGACAGATCGTGAGCTCCTAATAGCTAGGAACCACAATCTGTAATTTCCTCTAGTTCAGTCCCCTCCCCCTACAGTTAGAAATGCACACAGGGAACACAGTTAACCCCTTGATCACACCCTAGTGTTAACCCCTTTCCTGCCAGTGACATTTTTACAGTAATCAGTGCATTTTTATAGCACTAATCGCTGTATAAATGTCAATGGTCCCAAAAATGTGTCACAAGTGTCCGATGTGTCCACCATAATGTCGCAGTCTCGATAAAAATTGCAGATCGCCGTCATTACTAGTAAAAAAAAAAAAATAATATTAAAAATACTATAAATCTATCCCTATTTTGTAGATGCTATAACTTTTGCGCAAACCAATCAATATATATACGCTTATTGTGATTTTTTTTAACAAACATATGTAGAAGAATACATATCGGCCTAAACTGAGAAAAAATTAGCTTTTTTTAAAAAAAAATGGGGATATTTATTATAGCAAAAAGTACAAACTATTGTGTTTTTTTTTTTCAAAATTGTTGCTCTTTTTTTGTTTATAGCATAAAAAACGCAGAGATGATCAAATACCACCAAAAGAAAGCTCTATTTGTGGGGGAAAAAAGGACGTAAATTTTGTTTGGGTGCAGCGTCGCATGATCGCGCAATTGTCAGTTAAAATGACACAGTGTCGAACCGCAAAAAATGGCCTGGTCATTCAGCAGCCAAATCTTCCGGGGCTAAAGTGGTTAAAATCCTGCTGCTCCAGAAAAATGGACGTTTTTAAAACTTTATTTGCATTGATATATATATATCCCCTGGGGCAGGACCCGGGCCCCCAAACACTTTTTATGGCAATAACATGCATATAAGCCTTTAAAATTAGCACTTTTGATTTTTCATGTTCGTGTCTCATAGACTTTAACAGTGTTTGAACAAATTTGTTACCTGTTCGCATGTTCTGCTGCAAACCGAACCGGGGGATGTTCGGCTCATCCCTAATTTGTATCTTAGTGCGGACGTCTGGGAAAATCAATGAGCCAATCTCACAAGCAGGAAATTACATTTCTGTGGGGCGTTCTGTACACCATCTCTGTAGATAACACCTCTAGGTAGCCATATTGCATTACATTTTATACAGCACTGCAGATTGAATAGGAAAGGTCATTTTTAATAACATTCAATTTACGCTATATTATTTTTATTTTATTTGGTAATTGTTTTCTCCACGAAAGTGGAGTTATCCTTTAAGACATTACAGCAGTTAAGGAACCCTTGTTCTTACATTTGAACTAAGTAATAAATCCTAAATGTCATCAACTGAGCTTAAAAATATTTTATAGGATGGTTGTTCTTAAAATAATAAAACTATTCAGGAAGTGGCATAATTATCTCTATGACTGTATTAAAACATGTATAGAATTTGTAGACATTTATTGAGATATAAAGTGTATTTCAGAATCCTACAGTTCTAGTTTTTTTCATGTATCGCTTGATTTAATAGTACAGTATGATATAAATGTGTGATGTATTATTAGTGCCACAATGACATTACCATTAAATGTCGCCACTAAAAGCTTTATAAAATGATCTAATCAACATTTATTTTATTTAAGTGATTATTATGACTTTTTCTGAATTCATCAGGGTGTATGATATATGGCAATTTCCTAATTGTTCCAGAGTGTCTAGGTATAGCTCTGGTAGGTCGGGGTGGTTAACTCATGGTCTTGCAGCGCATTATTTCCCATCATTTTAAAGCGGTTCTGCACCCATTTCATTTAGTAAATCTCTTTGCCTTCCAAATCAGGCAAAGAGTACTAAATGAAATGTTTTTTTTTTTTTTTTTTTTTTTTACTTACCTTGTAATTGAAGACTTCCGGTCTTCTCTCTCTGCGGCCGTGGGCGGGGTCTCTGCGTCCATCGTCGTCACGCCGCACTGTCTCCTGGGATCTGGTGTCATTGATCCCAGGAGTCAGTGCGGGCATCTTCCGAAATCTCGCGAGATTTCGGCCACATCTTCCGAAATCTCCCGAGATTTCGGCCGCATCTGCCGAAATCTCGTGAGATGTCGGCAGATGTGCCGTTACTGCGCACGCGCGAGTAACGGCGGTGCATGCTGGGCCATCTAAAGTTCCTGTGGGTGTTTCACATGCCCACAGGCAAGATGGCCCCCAGCACTAAAGAAGAAGACGAGGAACTTCATCGGACGAAAACCGGCGGCGATCGAGATGGAAGATGGAACAGGTGAGTCCCCTAATAAAGGTAAGCATACTTTATATTACGTCCTAAAAAAAAAATTTTTTTTACAGAGTGCAGAACCGCTTTAAGGGCATGTGGACCTCAAAAAATAGATAGAGTGAAGGAGTTATGTAGCCACCCAGGGACAGGAATGCAGAAATGTTAGGTAAAATAAAACAAAGGCAAATTAGAAAACAAAAACAAATGCAGCCACTTCACTACGGACTAGTAGCATTTTTTTTGTTTTGGCTTTAGATGCATTAAAGCAATATGATAGGCTCATGTTTACATGGTTTTTAACGCAAAATAAAAAATGATGTTTTATATTTTCTGAGAACCTGACTGATAGTAAGTTTATGGTTCATTTAATATGTATATAAGTATTTGCTATATTCTTTAGTGATGTGGCGATACTTCAATTATTGCTAAAACATATTGCTAGTTTACTGGTTACAATTATCAGTCTATGTAGGGATTCCTTATGCCGCGTACACACGATCACACATTCCGACAACAAAATCCATGGGATTTTTTCCGATGGATGTTGGCTCAAGAACGCAGTGACGTACAACACGTACGACGGGACTATAGAAACGGAAGTTCAATACCCAGTGCGCCACCCTTTGGGCTCCTTCTGCTAATCTCGTGTTTATCTCGTGTTAGTAGAAGTTTGGTTAGAGACAATTCGCGCTTTTCAGAATAGTGCTTTTCAGACTGTTGTTTTTTAGATAGTTTTACTGCTATTCAGTTTGTGCTTTTGGGTTTGTATCTGTTTTTCAGTGCGTGTAATCAGTTCCGGTTATTTTAAGCCTGAACAAAAAGGGGTTGAGGGGCGAACTCACAAGCCAAAGCCACGTTTGTGAGTTCAACCATGCTCCTCCTCCTCCTCCTCCAGGTCCTCCTCCTCCTCCACCTCCTGCCAGACCTCTAACACCAGAGCCACAGCCTGGAAGGAAGCCTCTAAGGAAGACAAGAGAGTGATGGCCTGCTGTTCCTGATCTCTTGGAGTACTGGACCAGATTGTGCTCACTATTATAAGGACTCCTTAGGCCACCAATTTTGACTGTAAAATAATTGATGTGTGCCCTGGGGTACAAAGGCTTCGCAAATTTAAGCAGTTTCTCCAGCGTTGCCTTCCTCTTTATTTTGTTATGACCCAGAATAAATGGCTATTTCTTTTACACAAATACGTGCCTACGTGTTTTACTTCAAAAAGGACAATTTGTTTGTGAGTAGGCAGGTACATTTCAAAAATACAATTCAAAGGTCAAATTAACAAGGTAAACCAACACCAACCTCCTTGAGGTAAAAAAATACAAGATAATAATGGTGTTGTGGTAACTTGACACAGAAAACGAGAAATAATATTATTGAGAGCACTAGAAAAAAAAATGTATAGCTTGATAAAAAACAAAATAAAAAATGTATAAAAATAAAATTATTATGGAAATCTGACGAAAAACAAAATTAATATTATTTATGAGAAATAATAAAGAAATCAGTTAGTGAGATCTCTGTGTGAATATGAACAGCAAAACAACTTCATTCTTCTAGCATTATAAAGAAGAAGAGAATGCACTGCATTAAAAGATTTTAAAATTTGCAGCGTGAAGAATGTGCTACCTCCATTACGAACGGTAGTTTTACCAGACCGAGCGCCTCCATCTCGTAATTTATTCTGAGCATGCATGGCACTTTGTGCATCGGAATTGTCTACACACGATCGGAATTAATGCGAACGGATTTTGTTGTCGGAACAGAGAGGCTGGGGTATACAGAGAGGCCAGTGTATACAGAGAGGCTAGTGTATACAGACAGTCTAGTGTATACAGAGAGGCTAGTTTATACAGAGAGGCTAGGGTATACAGAGAGGCTAGTCTATACAGAAGACAGCCAAAGGGTATACAGAGAGGCTAGTGTATACAGAGAGGCAAGTGTATACAGAGAGGCTAGTGTTTACAGAAGACAGGCTATACAGAAGACAGCTAGGCTAGTGTATAGAGAAGACAGTCTGGGGTATACAGAGAGGCTAATGTATACAGAGAGGCTAATGTATACAGAGAGGCTGGGGTATACAAACTGGGCGAAACTGTCCGATGGAGCCTACACACGGTCAGAATTTCCGACAACAAGCTCTGATCGCACATTTGCCGTCAGAAAGTCTGACCTTGTGTACGAGGCATTAAAGTTTTACTAAACCCAGGACCCTGAATTCACTACTGTATATCTGGTCTCCCACAGCATATAGAACATGGAAATGCAATAGTTTTAGTAAATATAAACTACTAAATACCTTTTCTCCTCAGCAGTTAGAGCAGTCTTGTGACTTATTTTAGTGTCTAGTTAAAGCTGGTAAGAGGAATTTTAATACTGCTATGACTGTTCTATCAGGATACAGGACCCCTGACCCTCTGTGTTGACAGTGCTGATTGGCCCTGTGCTGATTACATGCACCCTCCCAAGAAAAAAAAACTATCTAATAATACGCACCAAACTGAGCATGTGCAGAGTGACTCCAAAAGCTCCGTCTTATCAGGAGATGGATTGGGGACTGTGGAAGAAAGGGAGGATCAGAGAAGACAGGATCAAACAGCCTTTTTACACAATGCAGAGGGTGAACCCCTTAGGTTCCACAGTGAGTATAACAAGCATGCCTTACTGCATTTACAGACTGATTGTGGGTTCAGTAACACTTTAACTGGGGGCTACAATAAATCGCACCAGTTACCTAAGGTACCTTGGCTGTTGACCATTGAAAATCTTCAGCTACCATCCTGCCCTATCTATCACCATGAGGTCTAGTCACTCAGTCACAATGTTTATATCATGCGATGTAATGTCAATGGGGTCCTGTTTATTGTTTTATTGTGGCTCAATTTAAATATTTGCCAGTGAGAGATTTCTTGTTGATTTAACCACCTCCCTACCGGTCGCTGTATATATACATCCTGGTAGAGAGGTGGCTGTACTGGGATCATTGTTAAGGCTACAACCATGATCCCAGTATCATTTTTTTCAGCTGAGGATTCTGTTTCGGGTAAAAGTATTCCTGAGCGGCAAAGCAGCTGCTGGAATCCTTTTACAGGGGGGCGGAGGGGGGTCCCACCCCCTCCCACCGCTGTCATTACTGGGCTTTTCCGAGCGATCGGGAAGACCGAGAGCGATGCAACCGGTGGCATCCATCTCCGTCCTCACAGTGAGAGGAATTCAAGCTGTTCCTCCCACTGTGTGAAACAAAGAGAGCCCCCTAGAGGTGAGACCTTAAAGACACTACCGCATGAATGAAAAATGTTAGAAAAATATAAAGTATTTATTGTAGATCACATATGAAATATTGCACATTAAACGTGGATGTATAAATACAAAGAAATGCAAAGAAAAGATATAGCATCCGAACTTCCTGAACTTTATATTTTTCTAACATTGTTCGTTCATGCGATAGTGCCTTTAAATTCCCACCCCTCGGGGGCTCTCTTTGTTTCTTGGTATATTTGGGATGTGGCACACCTCTTGAGTTTTCCTTATCAGAAACTTTTTTTCTCCCACTGTGTGATTTCAGAACCAGTGTTCTGTCAGAATAGGCGACCCGTCAGATTAGGTAACGGAAGTGATGTTCCGTCAGCTGAATACTTAATGCGTAGCAGGTTTGCTAATGTGACAGATCACCTGCAGTCAAAAGGCGGCAGCAGACACGTTACTACACCCAGCTACATCTTGAATTTCACAGTAATAAAGAATGGAAATAAACTAAGCAGATATAAATATAGTATATTGACATCTCTGATGCTGTTTTGAATGTTACATTTTTGAAAGAAGCTGGGTTCCAGCAGTAGGAAGGTGGCGGAGGTCATCTTGGTACACCCCACACTGGTCAGCGCTAAACCTTTAGGCTTTGAAAATGTAACATGAAAACAGCATGACAGATGTCAATATATTATATTGATTTATATATGCTCACTTTATTCATTAAATGACTGTTAAATTTAAGACGTAGTTGGGTGTAGTAAGATGTCCACTGGCGCCTTATGACTGCAGGTGTTCTCTCAGATTAGCAAACCTGCACATGTGCAGTAAGTATTCAGCTGGCGGAACGTCACTTCTTGTACCTAATTTGACGGGTCGCCTATGCTGACCGAACAACGGCATACTGATCTGACCATTGGAAGTACACTTGCAGTGTAAGGTAAAGAGGTAGTGCTGCGCTGTATAATAAAGCTGTAGAGACTAAGGTATATTAAATAGGTATGCACACAAGTAAGTGCTGATTATGCAGAAGATAGTGGATGATGTGAATTTTTTGCTTAAATCACATAAAATCGCATAAACGTGACATAGCTTAAAATTGCATAAAATTGCATGAAATCGCATAAAACATCATATTCAAAGGATAAATCCGTGAAAGGTGTGAATTTTTGTGCATAAATCACATAAAATCGCATACACGTGACATAGCTTAAAATTGCATAAAATCGCATGAAATCGCATAAAACATCATATTCAAAGGATAAATCCGTGAGAGGTGTGCAGAGGTGTATCAAGTGAGAATGATGTGGGTTAATCACATAAAATCATATAAAAATGACATCTCTTAAAATTGCATAGAAACGCATAAAAATCGCATAAAGTTGCATCAAGCGTCACATTAAAATAAGGTGAATCTGTGATGGGCGTGCATAGAGTGCTGCGGTCAAGTACAAGTGGTTAAAAAATATGACACATAAAATAGTCGCAATAAAAATTGCATCGGTGCATAAAACCAACTAGGTGGATAAGGATGTGTAAAAGGTAAGCATAGCCAAAAAAATTGAATACAATCAATAAATAAGTAATGCAAAAGTGCAAGAACAGTCCGTGGGGGTGAGCCCTTTCCTAGTGTGGGCAAAGTGTGGTTTGCTATGGCACTGGTGACAAATCCTGGTGGGGTATAACGGTATCGGTGCTGGTGGTTATTGTGACCAGTAGCTGCAGGTGGTTCCTGATCTTCCGTGGAATATAGTAATGGATGTACCCTTACCTTACCGCTGTAAGGTAACAGCGTGTATATGTGTTAGCTGGTTCTCAATGGGGCTTCTGTGTCCTATGGCGGGCGGCTCCCTTTAAATCCAGGTGTTTGGGCGTCTCTTTTACTGGGGTGTACGCTCTAGTTCAGGTGTATGTGTCTCGCAAAAATGGATAAGGAGAGGAAGGGTCTCGATAGTGTAGTACGTTTTTAAAAGGTTTTATTCAATACAAGTAAAATACAGTAAACTCACATTTATGTTGCTCAAAATTGCATGGGATAAACGAGCATCGAGCTCGTACCTCGCTTCCGGTATCTAGTGTAGTGGTATCTAGTGTTTTAGGGACACTAGATACCGGAAGCGAGGTACGAGCTCGATGCTCGTTTATCCCATGCAATTTTGAGCAACATAAATGTGAGTTTACTGTATTTTACTTGTATTGAATAAAACCTTTTAAAAACGTACTACACTATCGAGACCCTTCCTCTCCTTATCCATTTTTGCGAGACACATACACCTGAACTAGAGCGTACACCCCAGTAAAAGAGACGCCCAAACACCTGGATTTAAAGGGAGCCGCCCGCCATAGGACACAGAAGCCCCATTGAGAACCAGCTAACACATATACACGCTGTTACCTTACAGCGGTAAGGTAAGGGTACATCCATTACTATATTCCACGGAAGATCAGGAACCCACATCGAATCCTCCTTCCAGTTACTGTGCCTCGGGGCTGGCTAGCCCGAGGCACAGTAACTGGAAGGAGGATTCGAAGGTGGTCCGGCGCTGTCTCGGTTTTGGAGAGGCCCAGCATCTGAAAACGCAACCAGGAAAGGACTCTTCAGAAGAGGGCCATGCACAAGGCTGGCTGCTCAGCAAGAGCCTGGAAGCTAAGCTGGAAAGGACACCAGGTGAATCCACACTCATACGGTATCACCTGACCAGCTGCAAGATACTGGTACCGTGTGAGAGTTTTCTAAGTTTATCCTTCAGTTCTACAACCAAGTCTGTGGCAGAGACTTTTCATTCTAAAAGTTCTACAACCAATCTGTGGCAGAGACTTTACTTTATCCGAATCACCTGTCGGTTGCTAAATTCAGCAGAAGGGAATTTATCGGATAGCAGTAGTGTCCAGTTGCGAATGGCTATTCCCTGGATTGTATAGTGAGAGACATTCAAGTGTCCGCAGTTCCAAGAGTGCCTGAACTTCCTACCCTTACCCTCTACTCCCTACTGAGAGACTGTGTTCTGTTCAACGTTTTGCAAATACAAATCCCTAAAGTGGATCCAGTGTCAGTCTCTGCAGTTCTTTGGGCTATCTACCTCGGGAAACCCCTAGACGCACACGAGGTGAAGAAGGTAACGGTAAGCCCAAATCAAACCAGCATCTCCTTCGGGGGTGAGTTCTACATTAGTATACCCTTTACACCAGTGTCCTTCCTTACATCAGTGTCCCCCCTTATTTCATAGTCTCCCCTTACATCAGGACCTCCAATACATCAGTGCCCCCCTATTACATCAGAGTCCCCCTTACTTCAGAGCCCCTCCTTACATCAGTTCCCCCTTTTTATATCAGTGAGCCCTCTTACATCAGAGTCCTTCCTTATATCAGTATCCCCTCTTACACAAATTCCTTCTTACATCAATTCCCCACTTTACATCAGAGTCCTTCCTTGGATCAGTGTGCCCCCTTGCATCAAAGTCCCACCTTACTTCAGAGCCCCCTTACATCAGAGTCCCATTATATCAGTGTGCCCCTTTACATCAGAGTCCTTCCTTACATCAGAGTGTCCCCTTACATCAGAGTCCTCCCTTACATCAATCCCCCCATTTACATCAGAGTCCTTCCTTACATCAGTGTGCACCCTTACATCAGAGCCCCCCTTGCATCAATTCCACCTTTAAATCAGAGTTTTTCCTTACATCAGTGTGCCCCCTTACATCAGAGCCCCCCCTTACTTCAGAGCCCCCCTTACATCAGAGTACCCCCTTACTTCAAAGCCATCCCTTACATCAGTGTCCTTCCTTACATCAGAGTGTCCCCTTGCAACAGAGTCCCCCCTTGCATCAAATCCCCCCTTTACATTAGAGTCCTTCCTTACAGTAGTGTGCCCCCTTACATCAGAGTCTGCCCTTGCTTTAAAGCCCCCCCTTACATCAGAGTCCCCCTTACTTCAAAGCCACCCTTACATCAGATTCCTTCCTTACATCCGAGTGCCCCCTTGCATCAGAGTCCACCCTTGCAAAAATTTCTCCCTTTACATCAGAGTCCTTCCTTATGTCAGAGTGTCCCCTTGCATCAGAGCCCCCCCCTTACATAATTTCCCCCCTTTACATCAGCGTCCTTTCTTACATCAGAATGTCCCCTTGCATCAGAGCCCCCCCTTACATCAATTCCCCTTTTACATCAAAGTCCTTCCTTATATCAGAGTGCCCCCTCGCTTTAGAACCCCCCTTACATCAGAGCCCCCTTGCACCAGAGTCTTTGTTTACATCAGAGACCTCCCTTACTTCAGAGCCCCCCCCCTTACATCAGAGTCCTTCCTTACACCAGAGACCTCCCTTACTTCAGCCCCCCTTACATCAGAGCCCTTTCTAACATCAGAGTGTCCCCTTACATCAGAGCCCTCCACCCTTACTTCAGAGTCCTTCTTTACATCAGCGTTCCTTCCTTGCATCAGAGCATCCCCCTTACATCGTGTCACCTACCTTAACCAGCATTGTTGTAGCCAGTGGTGTCACTAGGGGGTGGTGCTTGGGGCTATAGCCCCGAATCTGGGGCCCATAGCCCCAAGTCTCTGCAGGGGTCCCCAAGGGGAGGGGAGGCTCTTTTGGGACCCTGATTTAAGGGGGAGGCTCTCTGGGGACCCTGATTTAAGGGGGAGGCTCTCTGGGGATATATATATATATATATACACACACACACACGTATATAATATATACATGTGTATGCCCGCCCAAGCGTATGACTTTTTTTACTACGCTGGTATGGGCTATAGCCCCAGCTCTTTTGTAGACCTAGCAACACCCCTGGTTGTAGCAGCTCAGCAGGAGCTGATAGCAGGAGCAAGTGTGAATGATTAAGTTTTGTTCTCCTTAAGGAACTGGGGGAGGAAGGGGGAGGTGTGCAGAGCTCTAGAGCCCTCTTCTAGGCAGTACAGTATGTAGTAGTAACACAGAAGTGATCTTTCAGCTTCAGCTGCTATTGTCACTGTTGGCTGCAGCTCAAAGATCACTTCTGTGTAGTGAGAGATCACTGATCACTAGGACTGTACTACATTCAGTGTAAAGAGCAGGAAACAAGCCTCCAGCGCACAGACACAGTGCCCTACAATCAGCGACAAGACATGCTTCCTAGTTCGGCTGATGGCTGTCATCTGTTGATGTGGAGGAGGATGGATCAGCCAAGCTTTGCTCTACTGCTCCTGGTTCTAGAAGAAGACAAGCTTTGCCCGTCCGTTGAAGGGCTTACCTTACTCGCTCCTTCCTCCTGCACACACAAACTTCGTGAGAAGGTTCGCAGCAGCCATTCCTTATAGAATGATGCAGGATGCAGGAGCGCTCCACTGATAGGAAGGAGAAGGGGGAGAGAGAGCACACATACCTCACTGCCTCTGATCCTCTCTCCTCCTTGCTGGCTCACTACTCCTGTTTGTGACAGCACCCCTCTCAATGTGGCGTCCGGGGCACATGTCCCCCCTGCCACCCCCCCCTCCCTAGTTTTTGCCCTGTTCCCGTGTCAGTGGTTGTTAAGGATTCTGAGTGCAGACACCAGTCCTTAATAACTAGGGATGTCACCAGACCCCATTCACTTACATGGTTGGAAACCCCTTGACATGTAAGAAAAGGAGTTGAGGATAATTAGAAAATAGAAAAAAACAGCATATCCTCCATAATTCATACCAGGCCCTTTGGGTCTAGTCTGAACTTTAAGGGGAACACCATGCAAAAAAACCTGAAAAAAATGGCTTGAAGGTGTCCTCAGATTTCATACCAGATCCTTAGATCCTTAAGGTCTGGTATAAATTTAAGGGGCAACCCCATGCAAAAATCAAGAAAAAAAAAACAAGGGATCCCCAAAAAAATTCATACCAGACCCTTATCCAAGAAAGGGGGGAGATGACTGTGCAGCCCCCCTTCTGAACCATACCAGGCCACATGCCCTCAACATTGGCCAGGAGAAAAGTGGACTGTTGTGGAGGGCCAAAAAAAGTTTAGTGTATAGTAACAAAAATGTTGATTAAACCAGCAGTCTTAGGTGAACAACACTCACTTGGGAAGGTCCATGAGTATGTAAACATACAGTATAGAAAACAAACATGTTGCTCAACAAGAAGTGTCATGATTATTAAAAGCAGTAGTGAAGATCTGCTGGCCACAATGTTGGTGTAGGGCAGGCTGGTAAAAGCAGTGAGGGAGTTGACACACAGGGGTTAATTAACTGATCTGCTCTTCTGAGTGCCAATGTGTGACTGATAGAGATAACCGGCAGAACTGCAAGCACTGTGAGTGGAAGGAGAGAGCCTGAGATTGGTACAGCAGGGTATTCTGCAGATCCTGAGATATCGGACTATATAGATCAGAAAAGGAGCATACATAAGGTTCATAAAAATACATATTTTCCTAAAGTATCACAATCTTAAAAAGTCAAAAGATATTTTGTCTTAGCACCTGTCTATTTTTTAAAAAAACAATACAAAAATTGTGTATCAGAATACATTGCATAGAATAAAATAACAAAAAAGAACAAGAGTGCTATTATCATCAATCCTCGTATGCCGACGCATTTCACCAACTAATACTTCATCAGGGCCTAGGAGGAACATATAGTACTCATCTCGATGCAAAGCCATCCACACATACTAGCTCCCTGGGTGGGCGCTGGAGCACCAAAGGACAGACTTGACCAGGGAGATTATGGCCTATGGGACACTGAGGACTTAAATCATCCAATGGTGTTATGTATCATAGGATGCAGGAAGTAGTGAGCGGAGAGAGCTGAGGAAGAACATGAAATGTGTAAGTTGCAGTGTGTTCCTACACAATAAACGCTTTATGATGTTGGATGTTCCCACCCATGTTTTGATGCCGCTGCTCCCTGAGAGATTTATGCATGCCTGGGATTTTCCATTAGTGGAACCTTGGTGTGGCAAAACTTCTGGCATACATGATATATAGTTGCAAATTATTACAGGTAACACTCGTTGAGTGGAGCACACCCCTCAGGCAAACATTTCCACTACTTCATAACACCATTGGATGATTTAAGTTCTCACCAGACCAAAGTGTCCATTAGACCATAATCTCTCTGGTCAAGTCTCTCCTTTGGTGCTCCAGCGCCCACCCAGGGAGCTTGTACGTGTGGGTGGTTTTGCATCGTGATGAGTACTATATGGTCCTCCTAGGCCCTGTTGAAGCATTAGTTGGCGAAATGCATCAGCATACGAGGATTGATCATAATATAGTACTCTTGTTATTTTTTTGTTATTCAACTCTATGTAATGCATTCCATATACAATTTTTGTATTGTTTTTTTTTTAAATAGACAGGTGCTAAGACACCATAACTTTTGTCTTTTTAACATTGTGATACTTTAATTAAATATGTATTTTTATGAACATTATGTATGCTCCTTTTCTGGCCTATATAGTCCGAAATATCTTTGGTTTTGTTGTTATGTATAAAGTTACAGATGTTAGCCATGAATGTCACATGAACCTCTCTATATAACTTTGAAGAACGCACACCCATATGCAATTCCACCCATGATGCTTCAGCCTCATCACACGCTCCATCAACTAGGTTCTCTTTCACACTCGCATTGAAATCACTTCTCACATAGAGACAGACACCACCATCTTTTCGTTTTACCCTGTCTCTCAGAAAGAGAGCATAGCCAGGAATATTTATAGCTCAGCAATACCAATTACATCATAGTTCTTTTTGTGCACCAAAGCTTCCAACTCACCTATTTTGCTTGACATACTTCTGGCACTGGTGATTCGGTGAACAAACACTTTAATTCATTGTTATGCCCTGTACACACGATAGAATTTTCCAACAACAAATGTTGGATGTGAGCTTGTTGTTGGAAAGTCCGACAGTGTGTATGCTCCATAGAACATTTGTTGTCGGAATTTCCGGCAACAAATGTTTGAGAGCAGGTTCTCACTTGTTGTCGAAAATTTCCGAGCATGTGTACAAAAGTTCACGCATGCTCGGAATCAAGCAGAAGAGCTGCACTGGCTATTGAACTTAATTTTTCTTGGCTCGTCATACGTGTTGTACGTCACTGCGTTCTTGACGTTTGGAATTTCCGACAACATTTGTGTGACCATGTGTATGCGAGACAAGTTTGAGCCAACATCCTTCGGAAAAAAATCTTGTTGTCGGAAAATCCTATCATGTGTACAGGGCATTACAGTTTTCACATGTATTTTGCATATATTTTGTAGTACAAATAGTACCATTTGTTTGTAACATGGGAACCTCCTTATCTCCTGCCATAGCTTTTTCCCCATCTTCCCCTTTTCCTCCCACCATTAGGGACTCACCCCTGTCAGACCTGTCTGCCCCATTATAATCGAATTCACCGCCCCCCAATAATTTAAATACTCTTCCAGCTTTCCCATAAACCTCTCCCCCAGCACATCAGACCCCCTACAATTTAGGTGCAAACCATCTTTAGCAAATAGGTTGTACCCCAATGAAAGGTCAGCCCAGTGCACTAGAAACCCAAATCTTTCCCTCTTACACCAGGTCTTTAGCCATGCATTCAGTTCATTGTACTGCCATTCTGGTAATCTTGTAAATGGCTGGCTGATTTGATATCACTGTATGATAATTAAGCCAGCCATCACTGTTACAGCAGTACAATGTCACCAGACCAGTGCAGCCAGTCACAGTGTCCCCAGTCACCACCACACTAGCCCCAGTGTCCCCATAAGGCCTTGTTAATTTCTGCTGTGCTCTCTGAAGAGTGATAAGTGTTCAGATTGCTCTTCAGAGATTACTTGACAGGAACTCATACACGTACCCCTATTCACTTGAAAAGGGGGCGGACGGTGGCTGGTATGCCCTCTGAAAGTGATAGGGGGTATAATTCCTGCCATGGCTGTGAAACAAAGCATCACAGCCATGTTCACCCCCGACTGCTACTAAACAGGGTGGGGGGCTGTAAAATCGCAGCTCAACTACGAGGCTTCAGCCCCCTCAACCTCACATGTGAACAAGCCCCAATAGTTCAGCCAGTCACAGAATCCCCAATCACAACCACACCAGTCACAGTGTCCAAAAAATGTGATATGTAGTTAGGAAATTAGATGTGCAATTTATACCCTTAGAAAGCATGAAGATACTGGCTGGATTTTGGGCTTCTTTATGGGGCTAGGTTCTGAAAAAGTCTCACACATGTGGTATCGCCATACTCAGGGGGAGGAGTAGCTGTCATGGTCAGGGGTGAGGCTTGGAAAGAAGTAGCTATAGCTGTAGAGAGGTTCACATCAACCAGTGGAATAAGTACATGGTGGATGACACAGGCTCACCTGAGGCGCCTGACAGTAGCAGAATGTGTTTTTGGGTGTTTGCTTTACAAAATGTGGTAATTTTGTGTGTTTTTCCACTGTCCTGGTGTTCTAGGTCCTCAAAAAATGTGATAGGTAGTCAGGATATTAGTTATGTAATTTTTGCACCAAGAAAGTCTGAAGGTGCTTCTTAGTCTATGTGGCTAGGCTGTGAAAAAGTCTCACACATGTAGTATTCCCATACTTGCGAGGAGTAGCAGAATGTATTTTGGGATGTAATTCTAAGTATTAGACATGTGCAATTCGTTTAGTTTTTTTTCGTTTTTCGTTTTTTTTCGTTATTTTCGTTTGTTCGTTTTCGTACGAATGAACGAATCATTTGAATCGTACGAATCCGAATAACGAATCGTAACGAATCGTTCGAATCGTACGAATCCGATTAACGAATCATTCAAATTGAACGAATCCGAAAAACAACGAAAACCCGAAAAAAACAAATTAGAAACAACGAATGTACTAATGAAGAAAATCCGAAAAACGAAAACGAACGAAAAAATTCGTACATTCGTAACTTTTTTTTTTGTTGAATTGGTAATTTTCCGTGTCCCTTACAATGGTGCTGCTAAACGTGCTTCGAATGGATTGAACAAAAAAATTCGTACATTCGTAACTTTTTTTTCGATTCGTAACTTTTTTTTTTTCGATTCGTAACTTTTTTTTTTTTTTTTTTTTTCGATTTGTAGTTTTCCATGTCTCTATTGAACCAAAAAATTCGTACATTAGTAACTTTTTTTTCGATTCGTAACTTTTTTTTTTTCGATTCGTAACTTTTTTTTCAACTTTTTTTTAATTTTTTTTCGATTTGTAATTTTCCGTGTCTCTATTGAACCAAAAAATTCGTACATTCGTAACTTTTTTTTCGATTCGTAACTTTTTTTTTTTAGATTCGTAACTTTTTTTTCAATTTGTAACTTTTTTTTTTTTTTTTTTCGATTTGTAATTTTCCGTGTCTCTATTGAACAAAAAAATTTGTACATTCGTAACGTTTTTTTCGATTCGTAACTTAGTTTTTTTCGATTCGTAACTTTTTTTTTTCGATTCGGAAATTATTAAAATGTAATAATAGCATACACATTACATCAAATTATGAATTATGCTCCGATTACGAATCTACGAATGTTACGAATGTACGAATAAATACGAATGCGTCCGAAAATTAAACTAACGAAAAAACTAATCAACGAAAAAATAACTCTTACGAATGTACGAATCGTTACGAATACGAACACCAACGACTTACGAATGTACGAATCGTTACGAATCCGAACAACGACGACTTACGAATGTACGAATCGTTACGAATCGACGGAAACAAAAAAAACGAAAAAGAAAAAAAACAATTTTTTTTTTCGGAAACGAAAAAAACAAAACGAAAATAAACGAATTTTTTTGTTGTGCACATGTCTACTAAGTATTCTTAAGCTGTGTGTTAGAAGTATCTTTATGTAAAAAATATACATTTTCATTCCACATTTTCCAAAAGCTTGTTGCAAAAAATAAAGCCTTCAAAAGATTCAAAATGCCTTGTAGAAGATACATTGGAGTGTTTGCTTTCCAAAATGGGGTCAGATTGTGTGAGTTTCCACTGCCCTGGTGCTCCAGGGCCTTTAAAATCGTTATCAGTAATCATGAAATTAGATGCGTATTTTATGCCCCTAGAACGCCAGAAGGTGCTCCTTCAAATCCTCAAGTGTCATAATGTGTTTCATTCAGGTGTTATGCCGTGTGCACACGATCGGAAATGCCGCCAGCAAAAATCAGATGAGAGCTTTTTGTCGTTAAAATGTGACCGTATGTATGCTCCATCGGTCTTTTGCTGGTGGAATTCAAGCCAGCAAAAGATTGAGAGCCTGTTCTCTATTTTTCAGTCGGGAAAAAGTTCCTATCCGAAAATGCGATCGCCTGTATGCAATTCGGACGCGCAAAAATCATGCATGCTCGGAAGCATTGAACTTAATTTTCTCGGCTTGTCGTAGTGTTGTACGTCACCTCGTTCTTGACGGTCGAAAGTTCAGAGAACTTTTGTGTGACCATGTGTATGCAAGACAAGCTTGAGCGGAATTCCATCGGAAAAACCATCCAAGATTTTTCAGACAGAATTTCCGCTCGTGTGTACGATTGCATTAGTGTACGCAATAGTTCAGAGTTGAGAAAATCAAGGTCAAAAGACCATCACTTGCACAAATGAGGTCACGTGTGCATGTATTTATACTTCTATTCTTTACATCAACTGCATTGCAAGGTTACATCCACATGGCATCTCCTACATATTTTTATCGGTGTTGTAGTTTGCATGCCTTTAAGACAGAGTCACAGTTTATACTTTAATCGCCAGCAGTAGCTGTAATTCTTTTAATTTCTACTCAATACTTTTGAGACTATTGCAACTCTTAAGCACTGGATTTAGGGCTAGCTTCCTATTAAGTTAGTTCAGTAGCATTGGGGAATCTTCCCTAATCCACACATTTCATTTTAAAGTAATAAAAATACTTTAATATATATATGCTTCAGAATCACTAATATAAGTAAGTAAACATTCATTCACATACAGAGCAAGGATTTCCCATGTTCAGACAAATGTCTTCATTT
>CM053028.1:288439761-288467889 GCA_028564925.1 Lithobates sylvaticus | reverse complement strand
AATCTGAATTCTTGTATTAAAACCCCACCCTGTACTTTTGTCTCTAGTAAATTTGGGTCTAGCCTTGCTCATTAAATTGTTCTGCTGCTGGCCAATTTTACTCAACTGTATCTTCTGTTTCTTACTTCCTGTGGTAAAATACTTGCCTGTACTCTCTTTGCTTCTAGTTTATTTTGATATATAATTCCTTATTAAAACTCCTGGTACTGGCTAATATTATACCGCTCTATGCTTTGCAGTATTTTAATTATTGTAGTAAACCCCAACCTGTGCTCTTAGTCTCTAGTAAATTTGGGCCTAGCCTTGCTACTTACAATTTCCTGCTGCTGGCCAATTTTACACTCTACTTGTGTGTGTACTCTTAGTTTTTGTAGTAAATCACCTACCTGTTCCCTTTTTCTAATAAAAATCTATCTTTACTAAAAATTCCCTGCTGCTGGCCAGTTTTACACTGCAGTGTCATATTCAGCCTCTTAAGAGCCTGATAGAAATGGGCCAGCATCAGAACAGTTTTGCTGCTGCTGTATGTAAGCCAAGCTTATTGTAAAAGAATAATATAAATTTCACTACTGCCAGCATGCACTGTTGTAACACCACTTACAGCTGTAAGGTTTCCCCCAATCCTTTTTAAAGGATTTGTGTATTTTTAATATTCTTGATATTTAAGCCAATTACCAACTCAGCAGATTTTAAATAAAAACAGCTCTGGCTGCAATACCCACCCCCTCTTAAGCACAGTCCCCTGCAGGCTCACTGCATAGTAATCCAGCACAATCTTCTATCAGGCTGAATGACTCCAACTCACTTCCTGTAAGCCCAGAACTAGATGAACTTGGACATCCCCCAAACTCATCTCTAGCAGAACTCCAAACTTGTGTACTCGAGGCCGGGTCATTTCTTGTGTTAACCTCTAAAATCTCTATTTCTGATTTATCAATCACAAAATATGATATGGGATAAATGAGAGTTCTATTGACCTTGAGGAAAGGCTTTGAATATAATAACATTTATTACAGGTAGTTAAAAGTCAAGCTAATACACAAATCTTTGGCTATGGTCTTACATCAAGGCATAAACTGTTAGGTTGAAATAAAATATATATATGAAGGAATATAGATTATATTCCTTCAGACCGTGATCTACAAGCATGTTTAGTTACAAGTAGCAGGGCATACCTTACCCTGCTACATGCCATCCTACCTGCTGGCTGGCTGGTTCCCTGGAAAGAAAGCGTCTGTCTCCCCTTTCCTCTGAGAGTATCAAAAACCAGCCTGATCATCTCATTGGCTTAGCGTGAATTCTGATTGGTTACTTAGTCTAAGCCAGCCCCCTTACAGACAACTCCAAGTGATGCAAAATATACTTGCATGGTCCCGGGGAGTTTAAGTATGAAACTTGGAGTGAGACTTACTTCATTATTTATCCCGGCATGGGGTCGTTTATAGTGAATAGGTGACAAACAATGTTAATTGGCTCCCCATTGTGCTTCAAGTCTCGGCACCGCAATGTCTGCAGTTCACAAGAGCTTGGGAGGAGGGCTTTTGCCCACCTTTCATAGCTGCAAGCAAAAAGATATATTCATAATATTTCACAGATATTAATGGAAATTTCACATAACCGCATCAGGCAACACTTGTCTGAACAGCTCATGTAAACAGTTAGGGGTGTGGGGTGGGAATGACCCAGCTCATTGAAATAAAAAATTAGTTCATGGTTGGAGTTCGGTCAGAGATGGGTTTGGAGGATGGCTGAGCTCATCTCTGCCCAGGATGTGTCATCAAGCCATTCTAGACTCATAGGAGAATGTAGCAGAGGGCAACACCATGTCATTGGGGTGGAGAAAGCTTTAACCTACCAATTGTGTTCAGCCAGTCTTGTGATCCAGGCCTGCTAAACAACATAACTGGACTGCTGACCTTGCTTTTATCTACTGCAGTTAGGCAATACTGCAATGTTGTAAATCACCTAAAATTTTTAATGGCTTTTACGTGACTTGAAACCTTGTTTTTAAGAAGAAGGTAAGCTGTTTGGGGGCAAAAGAGATAGTCAAAGATAGTGTTCTGCCTTGCTAATGAGGCAAATATTTACATCTGTGTGGATTCACTCAACTAATTTTCTATTTCAGGTCATGGTTGAGCATTTAAAGTGCTCGGAGCCAGCATCTAGTTCCTTTTTGAGACAGGTAATGTAATCTGTTTACTATTTTTTCCAATGAGAAGCATGTTGAATGATTTGACCCCTAATGACTGCTTTTTAGGTCTCCCAGAGCATCGTGTGAGATTGTGCCAATTGGGCCTATAAAATGTGAGAAAATGAGAGAAGTAAAATGTTCATGTTCAAGAGAGAGGTGTTGAGTTGGTGTAATAACAATTTTCAACTCACCAAGATAGGATTGTGGTCTGACTTTGGGGTTATGAGAATAGAAACTAAAGCCTAGTGCACACTACTAGTTTTTTTTTTTTTCGTTCAACCCAGTGCACTGAAACTGACAGCTTGGGAGGAGCCACTGTACTAACTATGCAATGTTAGTACAGCAATCTCCCCTTGCTGTGCTTTTGTGTTCTGATGGGGTGGGGACTCCCTCCTCCCCATCAGAACACACCGGTCAGCACTCTCAGCCATTGACTGAGAGTGCTGATCGGCAGACCTTTTTTGCCCCTTCAACAGAAGCCGTACTGTGAAAGGTGATCTAGAATACATAGTATAATGTTATCTTAATTTTGAGTGGAAACAGCTTATGTTTCTCTCATGGCTTTTTTAATTTGTTAGTGTTACATTAGCAAATCTTGTGGACCATTACAGTAAGGCTTTCGTGGAGACGTCCATTGCTTATACCCAACATTGCTTAATTCAACTAGCATTTTTGGAAGGAAGATGACAATGGCAGCCTCTGTAGTTCTCCCATGACAGGCTTACTATATGGCCCATTCACACTTATACATTGCAGTATTGCAGCGCACCATAACACTTTGGCTCTCTGCACTGCACAGTGAGTTGCAGTTCCATTCATGAGCACACATACTGTGCATTGTGATGTCCTGTGTTTAAAAAAAGTGCAGGTCTCGGTTTTATTTCTGTGCTTTGGCAGACGATTAGGAATCAATGGGCTATCTTAATGCACTGCGAGAGAACAGGCAGTTTTAAAAAAGTCTAAATGAGTTAACTTGATCACTGCCAAGTTATATATTAAATGTTAAAGAGACACTTTAGTCAAAATAAAAATAAAAAAACACCTTGGAACAATTTCAAATCTGCCTTGCAATGATGAGAGGGGATAACACAACACGCGCTTTAGGAAGTTCAATTCCAGTGACCCATGTTGAGTTGCACATAGGGCTTGAATGCAGAAGATAATAGATAGCTCAGTTAAGCCAAACTGAGTAAGAACCCTGTGATCTGATCAGGTCTGCCTGTCAGTTTTTCAGGTGGATCCAATGCATTCCTATGGACCGATAGGTGTAAATGAACTTGTGTCAGTTTACACCCTCCTACCTCCGGGATAGATCAGGCCTGCTAAAAAAAAGTGGAGGAAGACTGGGTTCTCTTTCGTTTGGACAGACTGGAGCAGAGCAACCTATGTAGCAGGAGAAATGTGGCCATATTGTATGACACAAAATAAGATATGGTTCACCTAGCTAAGTAGATTTCTCAGGACCAAAGCTTCTTTTGAGCACTGTATTCCTTATATTTTGCGTTATGGACACTCTTTGATATTCGTACTTTGTTTGATTTTGGTTACATGGATTTTTTAATTCATATGTGTTGGTCCCAATGTTGGACTCTCATCTACTGTATATATTGAATTTCTTTATATTGATTTTGGGTTATTTGGGAACATTGATATGTACACTTTATATTATTTTATACAATGTCAGCTCATGACAAAAGGTGTAGGGAGGAGTGACCAGACGTGGAGCTCGTGTAGGCTGTAGGCTGGGACGCGGCGGCCATCTTGTTGGAGGTTCACATGTTATGAGTCCATAACTAAAGCGATTTTTAATCTACTAAGATGTGAGTGCAATTCATATTAACTACAATAAATTGTGATTAAGCCTACTGCACCATGAGGCTTGTCCTTTTATGTTTCCTTGGGATGTACGCTGGTGTTTTAACGCTGCTCCGAATAATGGGAAAGGCTTGTGGAGACCTGGTTACCTATGCCCATCTTACCTGGCTTAATTGAACGGGGTGTACTGCAATTAAGGGTACCATTTACATCTCTGGCTGATTTGACCCCTGTAACAAGGGTCCACAGAGGAGGGTAAGAGGGAGTGTGTTTGGGTGATGGTGGTGGCTCTCCCTATTTTCTGACTGTCAGAAACATGAAATCAGACCGAGACAGAAGTACAGGTAAATCACACTTGTTTAATAATAAAACTAAAATGAACAAACATAGAGAAAACATAGCCAAAGTTCAGTAACCGGACCGGATAGTCAGCCAAGCCAGAAGTCAGGGACTAAAGTAGTGGAACAGCAAGCAGGATCTGGAGCCAGAAGGGATGTCAGCAAAGCCAGTCTTTAAACAGGAATGCAGGACATAGGTGTCCTTTTATTAAAGTGCGGTAAAATACCGCTATTCATTTCTCAGGCATTCTCAGGGGAGATCGCTCTCCCCTGAGTGCCTGTTTATGATTGTCTGTAGATCGCTTCTCATGTTGAGTTGAGAAGCGATCTACAAACGCCGGGAACTCCTCAGAAATTCTCCTCACACTGTAATCTCGCGAGATGTAGCGGGATTACAGTCTGAGGCGATTTAAAATACAAAAGTTAAACACTAATTAACACATTATTCCCCTACATATGAATAAAATAATAAAGTTAAATTCCCCCTACACAATATACATTAACCTAATTATTATAAAACATTGTTTTTTATCAATATTTAAATGTCACACATGTGCCTATTTAAATGTGAATGGTGTATAGTAAATTAATGTAATCCACATATGTAATGCAGCTATACACCATTCATATAAATGTAAAATACATTTATAATCATTAAAAAATAATTTTAATAAAGTATACAAGTATAAATATTTAATAATAAATTAAAATAAAATATATTTCATAATTGATAAATCCCTGTATAAGACCCCTTTCACACTGGGGCGGTAGTGGCGTCGGCGGTAAAGCAGCGCTTTATTTAGCGCTGCTTTACTGTCGTTTTAGCGGCGGTTTTCGGCCGCTAGCAGTGCAGTTTTAACCCCCGCTAACGGCAGAAAAAGGGGTAAAACCGCCCGCAAAGCGCTGCTGCAGCGGCGCTTTGCCGGCGGTATTGCCGCGCTGTCCCATTGATTTCAATTTGAATTATGAATACACTGCTCCTTCACCGCTCCAAAGATGCTGCTAGCAGGACTTTTTTGACCGTCCTGCTAGCGCACCGCTCCAGTGTGAAAGCCCGCCAGCTTTCACACTGGAGTGAATGGGGCCGGTTTTTTCAGGCGGTGTACAGGCGCTATTTTTAGCGCTGTACCGCCTGAAAACTGCCCCAGTGTGAAAGGGGCCTAAAGTTCTAAAAATAGCGCCTGCAAAGCGCCTTCAAACAGCCGCGGGCTTTCACACTGGAGCGCTTGCAGGATGCTGAAAAATGTCCAAAAATGTGCAAGCCGCATCTTTGGAGCGCTGTAGGAGCTGTGTATTTACCGCTCCTAAAGCGCCTCTTCCCATTGAAAACAATGGGGCAGCGCTCCAAACCCCCCCTGCAAAGCGCCGCTGCAGTGGCGCTTTGCGGGCGGTTTTAACCCTATTTCAGTCATTAGCGGGGTAAAACTGCCCCGCTAGCGTTCGAAAAGCGCCGCTATAACGACGGTAAAGTGCCGCTAAATATAGCGCCGCTTTACCGCCAGCACGCCCAGCGCCTCAGTGTGAAAGTAGCCTAATGGAACATGCCATGGGTAAAACCATATTTCAGGGTTTACAAAATTTTATTTACTAATAAATTAAAAATGATATAAAAATGACATTAATAATAGCATTTAAATGCAGGTAGAATAATATATATATATATATATATATATATATATATATATATATATATATATATATATATATATATATATATATATATATATATATATATATATATATATATATCTGTCTATATATATATATATATATATATATATCATATAGCATATAGCATATATATATGTGTGTGTGTGTGTGTGTTTATTTCAATGTGTATGTGTATATCTATCTATCTATTTATTATATATATATATATATATATATATATATAGATAGATAGATAGATAGATAGATAGATAGATAGATAGATATAGATAGATATATATCTATATATATATATATATATATATATATATATATATATATATATATATATATATATATATATATATATATATATATATATATATATATATATATATATATATATATATATATATACACTTTAGATTGCTAACCTGCTAGTTTTGGGGTGTGTAATGGTGGGGAAGATGTTCTCTCACTGTATGGCTGCTCCTGAGTGAAAGAAGGAAGTCAAAAGACTTCCTGCTTTCTCCAGAATACTGAGGCAGCTTCCCGCTTCTCTCTCTGATTCTCCACCTCTGAGATGGTGAATCAGAAAGTGAGAATCCTGTCACAGATCGCCAGTGAGGTGCTGAGATCGCACCTTCATACACTGGCCGTTTCTGTGACAGTCAGTTACAGATTCTCACTGTGCTGAGGTAATCAGTGGAGAACATGTTCTCATCTGATTACCTCAGTTTCATACACTGGTAAAGACCTGAGATCAGCTGTGAGACTTGGGATCGCAGCTGATCTCAGTTTCATAAAAGGACACCTTGGTAATTATTAGGACTTTTCAGATAATGGAAAACAGAAGTGTTGACACAATTATGAGGTGTATTGGTGGTGATTATTTGGGTTTAAATAGTGATATCTGAATCAAAATAAGACATAACTTTTTCTGGCTGTTTAGCAGCAAAAGTAAAATACCTCCCGATGGCCATTTCCACATTACATTTTAGGCTGACTGTTAGTGCTGGTTCACAGAGGGGCGACTTGTCAGGTGACTTGTCAGCCTGAGAAGTCACTCTGAATTAAGTACAATGAAACCAGTCTAATAGGAGCGACTCAAGTCGCTCGGACTTATAAAAGGGGTTCCTGTACTACTTGGGGGCGACTTTGGAGCGGCTTGCATTAACTTCTATACAGAAGTTGTTTTGCAAGCCGCGCTGAAGTCACGCTGTACGGGCGGCTTCAGAGTCAGACAGGAGTCAGGCAGCTTTGAAGCCGCCCCTGTGTGAACTGGCACTAACAGACAACATTTCAAGCTAAAAAAATTTAACTAGGAAATGCACTAGTCTGATAATGACCAATCTGAAATTGTCTAAAGGGAGGGAAATGTTCATATCTGTGTGTAAATTGTTTATTCTCAAAAGATTTTGGAGTACGCAGGATAAGTAGTTTTGTCATAAGAGATAACATAGCTGCACTTCAGTATGAGGAATTATAATATTAATCGCAGAAAACATCACTACTGATTAGATAAAACTGCTCTCATGTCGTTAGTGTGAGAATTAATAAAAGCAACCTTTTGTTATTTAACTTGTGCTACACCCTTTTCAAATAGGCAGAGTAGGACAGCAGGTTTGTTTAGTGATAAGAGATTATAATGACCATTATTTTACTAACAATTATTGTGCCAAAGACTTAGGATCTGCAGCAACTGTCAATAAAAGTTTTTTTTTTTTTTTTTACTTTTTTTGATAATAGTAATACATATTTAATAAAAAATAAATAAAGTGTTTAATGTTTAAAATGTTTGAAGGCATTGTACACTTTCAAATATTTTTATTGTTTTATGTAGTTAGTAAGTGTAGTTATATGGGATGGGCCCGGTGCTCGATGCGAACCCCACGTTCGCATCGAGCACCGGGCGTTCGCTCGCTCGGCGAGCCCAGAACTATTTTGGCCGCTCGCATCACGTTCGTGTGATGCGAGCGGCCCCGCAATGCATTGCGGCCGGCGCGGCCGCGCAGTGCATTGCTGGCTGATGATTGGCCAAGCATGCACTGTGACCCCGCATGCTTGGCCAATCACAGCCCCGGAAACTCGAAGAGCCATAATTGGCTACAGGCAGGACGCCTGTAGCCAATTACAGCTCAGGGGCTGTAGTACACGCCCCCCCTATAAAAGGCCCCAGAAGCACCTATAGGGCTTGTAGTGTGTTCGTGGCAGTTAGGCAGAGCTCCTATATTTAGTTCCCAGAAGGACCTATAGGACTTGTAGTGTGTTCGTGGCAGGCAGGCAGAGCTCCTATATTTTGTTCCCAGAAGCACCTATAGGACTTGTAGTGTGTTCGTGGCAGGCAGGCAGAGCTCCTATATTTTGTTCCCAGAAGCACCTATAGGACTTGTAGTGTGTTCGTGGCAGGCAGGCAGAGCTCCTATATTTTGTTCCCAGAAGCACCTATAGGACTTGTAGTGTGTTCGTGGCAGGCAGCAGAGCTCCTATATTTTGTTCCCAGAAGCACCTATAGGACTTGTAGTGTGTTCGTGGCAGGCAGGCAGAGCTCCTATATTTTGTTCCCAGAAGCACCTATAGGACTTGTAGTGTGTTAGTGGCAGGCAGGCAGAGCTCCTATATTTTGTTCCCAGAAGCACCTATAGGACTTGTAGTGTGTTCGTGGCAGGCAGGCAGAGCTCCTATATTTTGTTCCCAGAAGCACCTATAGGACTTGTAGTGTGTTAGTGGCAGGCAGGCAGAGCTCCTATATTTTGTTCCCAGAAGCACCTATAGGACTTGTAGTGTGTTAGTGGCAGGCAGGCAGAGCTCCTATATTTTGTTCCCAGAAGCACCTATAGGACTTGAAGTGTGTTAGTGGCAGGCACACAGAGCTATATTTTGTTCCCAGAAGCACCTATAGGACTTGAAGTGTGTTAGTCCCACACACACACAGAGCTATATTTTCTTCCCAGAAGCACCTATAGGACTTGAAGTGTGTTAGTCCCATCACACACACACAGAGCTATATTTTGTTCCCAGAAGCACCTATAGGACTTGAAGTGTGTTAGTCCCATACACACACAGAGCTATATTTTCTTCCCAGAAGCACCTATAGGACTTGAAGTGTGTTAGTCCCACACACACACAGAGCTATATATTTTGTTCCCAGAAGCACCTATAGGACTTGAAGTGTGTTAGTCCCCACACACACACACAGAGCTATATTTTGTTCCCAGAAGCACCTATAGGACTTGAAGTGTGTTAGTCCCATACACACACAGAGCTATATTTTTTTTCCCAGAAGCACCTATAGGACTTGAAGTGTGTTAGTCCCACACACACACAGAGCTATATTTTGTTCCCAGAAGCACCTATAGGACTTGAAGTGTGTTAGTCCCATTACACACACAGAGCTATATTTTGTTCCCAGAAGCACCTATAGGACTTGAAGTGTGTTAGTCCCATCACACACACAGCTCCTATATTTTGTTCCCAGAAGCACCTAATAGGACTTGAAGTGTGTTAGTCCCATCACACACAGAGCTCCTATATTTTGTTCCCAGAAGCACCTATAGGACTTGAAGTGTGTTAGTGGCATCACAGACACAGAGCTATATTTTTTTCCCAGAAGCACCTATAGGACTTGAAGTGTGTTAGTCCCACACACACACAGAGCTATATATTTTGTTCCCAGAAGCACCTATAGGACTTGAAGTGTGTTAGTCCCATCACACACAGAGCTATATTTTGTTCCCAGAAGCACCTATAGGACTTGAAGTGTGTTAGTCCCATCACACACACAGAGCTATATTTTGTTCCCAGAAGCACCTATAGGACTTGAAGTGTGTTAGTCCCCACACACACAGAGCTATATTTTCTTCCCAGAAGCACCTATAGGACTTGAAGTGTGTTAGTCCCCACACACACAGAGCTATATTTTGTTCCCAGAAGCACCTATAGGACTTGAAGTGTGTTAGTCCCATCACACACACAGAGCTATATTTTGTTCCCAGAAGCACCTATAGGACTTGAAGTGTGTTAGTCCCATCACACACACAGCTATATTTTCTTCCCAGAAGCACCTATAGTGTGTTAGTCCCATCACACACACAGAGCTATATTTTGTTCCCAGAAGCACCTATAGGACTTGAAGTGTGTTAGTCCCATCACACACACAGAGAGCTATATTTTGTTCCCAGAAGCACCTATAGGACTTGAAGTGTGTTAGTCCCATCACACACACAGAGCTATATTTTGTTCCCAGAAGCACCTATAGGACTTGAAGTGTGTTAGTCCCATCACACACACAGAGCTAGATTTTGTTCCCCCAAGCACCTATAGGACTTGAAGTGTGTTAGTCCCATCACACACACAGAGCTATATTTTTGTTCCCAGAAGCACCTATAGGACTTGAAGTGTGTTAGTCCCATCACACACACAGAGCTATATATTTTGTTCCCAGAAGCACCTATAGGACTTGAAGTGTGTTAGTCCCATCACACACACAGAGCTATATTTTCTTCCCAGAAGCACCTATAGGACTTGAAGTGTGTTAGTCCCATCACACACACAGAGCTATATTTTGTTCCCAGAAGCACCTATAGGACTTGAAGTGTGTTAGTCCCACACACACACACAGAGCTATATTTTGTTCCCAGAAGCACCTATAGGACTTGAAGTGTGTTAGTCCCATCACACACACAGAGCTATATTTTGTTCCCAGAAGCACCTATAGGACTTGAAGTGTGTTAGTCCCATCACACACACAGAGCTATATTTTGTTCCCAGAAGCACCTATAGGACTTGAAGTGTGTTAGTCCCATCACACACACAGAGCTATATTTTGTTCCCAGAAGCACCTATAGGACTTGAAGTGTGTTAGTCCCATCACACACACAGAGCTATATTTTGTTCCCAGAAGCACCTATAGGACTTGAAGTGTGTTAGTCCCATCACACACACAGAGCTATATTTTCTTCCCAGAAGCACCTATAGGACTTGAAGTGTGTTAGTCCCATCACACACACAGAGCTATATTTTGTTCCCAGAAGCACCTATAGGACTTGAAGTGTGTTAGTCCCCACACACACACAGACCTATATTTTGTTCCCAGAAGCACCTATAGGACTTGAAGTGTGTTAGTCCCCACACACACACAGAGCTATATTTTGTTCCCAGAAGCACCTATAGGACTTGAAGTGTGTTAGTCCCACACACACACAGAGCTATATTTTCTTCCCAGAAGCACCTATAGGACTTGAAGTGTGTTAGTCCCATCACACACACAGAGCTATATTTTGTTCCCAGAAGCACCTATAGGACTTGAAGTGTGTTAGTCCACACACACACAGAGCTATATTTTCTTCCCAGAAGCACCTATAGGACTTGAAGTGTGTTAGTCCCATCACACACACAGAGCTATATTTTGTTCCCAGAAGCACCTATAGGACTTGAAGTGTGTTAGTCCCATCACACACACACAGAGCTATATTTTGTTCCCAGAAGCACCTATAGGACTTGAAGTGTGTTAGTCCCATCACACACACAGAGCTATATTTGTTCCCAGAAGCACCTATAGGACTTGAAGTGTGTTAGTCCCATCACACACACAGAGCTATATTTTGTTCCCAGAAGCACCTATAGGACTTGAAGTGTGTTAGTCCCATCACACACACAGAGCTATATTTTGTTCCCAGAAGCACCTATAGGACTTGAAGTGTGTTAGTCCCATCACACACACTCAGATATATTTTGTTCCCAGAAGCACAGATAGGACTTGAAGTGTGTTAGTCCCCACACACACAGATATATTTTGTTCCCAGAAGCACCTATAGGACTTGAAGTGTGTTAGTCCCATCACACACACAGAGCTATATTTTGTTCCCAGAAGCACCTATAGGACTTGAAGTGTGTTAGTCCCATCACACACACAGAGCTATATTTTGTTCCCAGAAGCACCTATAGGACTTGAAGTGTGTTAGTCCCATCACACACACAGAGCTATATTTTGTTCCCAGAAGCACCTATAGGACTTGAAGTGTTAGTCCCATCACACACACAGAGCTATATATTTTGTTCCCAGAAGCACCTATAGGACTTGAAGTGTGTTAGTCCCATCACACACACAGAGCTCCTATATTTTGTTCCCAGAAGCACCTATAGGACTTGAAGTGTGTTAGTCCCATCACACACACAGAGCTATATTTTGTTCCCAGAAGCACCTATAGGACTTGAAGTGTGTTAGTCCCCCCACACACACAGAGCTATATTTTCTTCCCAGAAGCACCTATAGACTTGAAGTGTGTTAGTCCCATCACACACACACAGAGCTCCTATTTTCTTCCCAGAAGCACCCATAGGACTTTCTAGTGTGTTAGTCCCATCACACACACCTAGCTATATTTTGTTCCCAGAAGCACCTATAGGACTTGAAGTGAGTTAGTCCCATCACACCACAGAGCTATATTTTGTTCAGAAGCACCTATAGGACTTGAAGTGGCATCACACACAGCTCCTCTATTTTGTTCCCAGAAGCACCCATAGGACTCTAGTGTGTTAGTCCCATCACACACACAGAGCTATATTTTGTCCCAGAAGCACCTACAGGACTTCTAGTGTGTTAGTGGCATCACACAGAGATCCTCTATTTTGTTCCCAGCAGCACCTATAGGACTTCTAGTGTGTTAGTGGCATCACACAGAGCTCCTATTTTTTTCTTTGCAGAAGCACCCATAGGACTTCTAGTGTGTTAGTGGCATCACACACAGAGCTCCTATATTTTCTTTGCAGCAGCACCCACAGGACTTTCTAGTGTGTTAGTGGCATCACACAGAGCTCCTCTATTTTCTTTGCAGAAGCACCCATAGGACTTCTAGTGTGTTAGTGGCATCACACAGAGCTCCTCTATTTTCTTTGCAGAAGCACCCACAGGACTTCTAGTGTGTTAGTGGCATCACACAGAGCTCCTATATTTTCTTTTGCAGAAGCACCCACAGGACTTCTAGTGTGTTAGTGGCATCACACAGAGCTCCTCTATTTTCTTTGCAGAAGCACCCATAGGACTTCTAGTGTGTTAGTGGCATCACACAGAGCTCCTCTATTTTCTTTGCAGAAGGACCCACAGGACTTCTAGTGTGTTAGTGGCATCACACAGAGCTCCTCTATTTTCTTTGCAGAAGCACCCACAGGACTTCTAGTGTGTTAGTGGCATCACACAGAGCTCCATATTTTCTTTGCAGAAGCACCCACAGGACTTCTAGTGTGTTAGTGGCATCACACAGAGCTCCTCTATTTTCTTTGCAGAAGCACCCACAGGACTTCTAGTGTGTTAGTGGCATCACACAGAGCTCCTCTATTTTCTTTGCAGCAGCACCCACAGGACTTCTAGTGTGTTAGTGGCATCACACAGAGCTCCTCTATTTTCTTTGCAGAAGCACCCACAGGACTTCTAGTGTGTTAGTGGCATCACACAGAGCTCCTCTTTTTTCTTTGCAGCAGCACCCACAGGACTTCTAGTGTGTTAGTGGCATCACACAGAGCTCCTCTATTTTCTTTGCAGAAGCACCCACAGGACTTCTAGTGTGTTAGTGGCATCACACAGAGCTCCTCTATTTTCTTTGCAGAAGCACCCACAGGACTTCTAGTGTGTTAGTGGCATCACACAGAGCTCCTCTATTTTCTTTGCAGAAGCACCACAGGACTTCTAGTGTGTTAGTGGCATCACACAGAGCTCCTCTATTTTCTTTGCAGAAGCACCCACAGGACTTCTAGTGTGTTAGTGGCATCACACAGAGCTCCCTATTTTCTTTGCAGAAGCACCCAGGACTTCTAGTGTGTTAGTGGCATCACACAGAGCTCCAGCACCCACAGGACTTCTAGTGTGTTAGTGGCATCACACAGAGCTCCTCTATTTTCTTTGCAGAAGCACCCACACAGGACTTCTAGTGTGTTAGTGGCATCACACAGAGCTCCCTCTATTTTCTTTGCAGAAGCACCCACAGGACTTCTAGTGTGTTAGTGGCATCACACAGAGCTCCTCTATTTTCTTTGCAGAAGCACCCACAGGACTTCTAGTGTGTTAGTGGCATCACACAGAGCTCCTATTTTTTTCTTTGCAGAAGCACCCACAGGACTTCTAGTGTGTTAGTGGCATCACACAGAGCTCCTCTATTTTCTTTGCAGAAGCACCCATAGGACTTCTAGTGTGTTAGTGGCATCACACAGAGCTCCTATATTTTCTTCTCAGCAGCACCCACAGGACTACCGACTACAATGGCTGGAAGACCGCCAAGGGGAGGCAGAGCGTGCAGAGCCAAGAACACAGGCAGGCAGGCTCTGTTTCTAGTGGACGTGGCCGTGGACGTGGACGTGGTCGTGCATCGTCATCAGCACGTGGCCATGGGACACGCGCGTCTTTGTTTTCGGCAGCTGGACATGTGGAGCCGCATCATGCTGAAGGCTTGGTAGAATGGATGACCAAGCCCTCCTCATCCTCCTCATCCTCTCTCACCCAGGCTCAGGGTACTGACAGAGCATCATCAGCCACCCCTTCCCTAGACCCACCATGTCCTCCTGAGGAGTCCCCCGAACTCTTTGAGCACAGTGTTGGGTACATGCTCCAGGAGGATGCCCAACGATTCGAAGGCTCGGATGACGATACCCAGCTTGAGGAATCTGGCAGTACAGTTCCACCAGCTGCAGCTTACTGCCAGGTTTGCTCTAGTGGTGAAGAGGGAGGGGATGATGAGGTCACTGACTCCACGTGGGTGCCTCAAGGGAGAGAGGAGGAGGAGGAGGACGAGGAGGAGGAGGATGCGGCGTCACATGTCCAAGGAGGCAGGATGCCCCCTGGAGGCCAGGTAGAGGCCAGCACAGCAACTGTACAACACCGCAGAGCTCCGCCTGTGCAGGGCGCTGCCTCTGCACGTTATCAGAAAAGTTCTTTGGTGTGGGCCTTTTTTGAGACGAGTGCAGCAGATCGCACCACTGCTATTTGCAATATTTGTCTCAAGCGTATCTCGCGTGGCCAAAACATCAGCCGCTTGGGCACGACAAGCATGACCAGACATATGGCGACCTGCCATGCAGCTCGTTGGCAGGCACACATAAAAAGACCCACACCAAAGAACTAAGCGGACCTCTCCTTGCTCCTCCTCAGCTGGGATCTCCATCCCCACTACACCTTCAGTCCTCTCTGAAAGCTGCTCTGAGAGGACTGAAGGTGTAGAATTCGGTGTGTCACAACCAAGTACTTGCAGTACACCGACGTCCGAATGCAGCAGGCAAATTTCCCTGCCCCAGCTGCTGGACCGTAAAAAGAAGTACACTCCCAGCCATCCACATGCCCAGCGGTTGAATGCTAGCCTTGCTAAATTGCTAGCACTTCAACTGCTGCCTTTTCAGTTGGTAGACTCGGCCCCCTTCCGTGAGTTTGTTCAATGTGCGGTTCCTCAGTGGCAGGTTCCCAAACGCCACTTTTTCTCGCGGAAGGCGATTCCGTCTCTCTACCGGCATGTGGAGGGCAATGTCCATGCCTCGCTGGACAGGGCGGTCAGCGGTAAGGTGCATATTACCGCTGACTCATGGTCCAGCAGGCATGGACAGGGACGGTACCTTTCTTTCACGGCCCATTGGGTCACTCTATTGGCAGCTGGGAGGGATGCAGGACAAGGTGCAGTAGTGTTGGAGGTTGTTCCGCCACCACGCCTCCAAAACGCGACTACTGCTACTGTTGTGACACACCTCTCTCCTCCCCCCCCCCCCTCCTCTTCTTCTTCCTCCAGTGCTCTGTCCTTGGAACCAGCGGTGCTCCGTAGGCGTACAAGGGGCTACGCAAGTACGCAGGCAAAAAGATGCCATGCCGTGCTTGCGCTGGTGTGTTTGGGGGACAGGAGCCACACTGGGCCAGAGGTTCTGGCAGCTCTGCAGGGGCAGGCCGAGAGGTGGTTGACGCCACGTCAGCTTAAGCCAGGAATGGTCGTTTCTGACAATGGCACCAACCTCCTCTCCGCCCTGCGACAGGGGCAGCTCACCCATGTGCCCTGCATGGCTCACGTCCTCAACCTGGTGGTGCAGCGGTTCTTGGGCAGGTTCCCAGGCTTACAGGATGTCCTGAGGCAGGCCAGGAAAGTCTGTGTGCATTTCCGCCGATCTTATAATGCCAGTGCTCGGCTGACTGAGCTGCAAAAGGAGCTGAACCTGCCCAAGAACCGCCTAATATCTACATGCCCACCAGGTGGAACTCAACGTTGGCCATGCTGCAGCGACTGCACACGCAGCAGAGGGCCATCAATGAGTACCTTTGCGACTACGGCACCAGGACAGGGTCAGGGGAGCTTGGTTTTTTTTCCCCACGTCAGTGGAGCATGATCAGGGATGCATGCACTGTCCTCTCACCATTTGAGGAGGCCACGAGGATGGTGAGCAGTGACAGTGCATGCATCAGTGACACTGTCCCTCTTGTCCACCTGTTGGAGCATACGCTGCGTGGGATAATGGACAGGGCACTTGAGGCAGAACAGAGGCAGGAAGAGGAGGACTTCCTTGCCTCTCAAGGCCCCCTTTATCCAGACAGTGTTCCTATTCTCCCACCCATCACACAGAGGAGGAGGAGGAGGAGGAGGAGGAGGAGGAGGAGGAGGATTGTGTGAGCATGGAGGTGGAGCCTGGCACTCAGCATCAGCAGCAGCAGTCTTTTAGGGATGATGTACAGTCCCAACAAGCCAGTGGACTTGTACGTGGCTGGGAGGAGGTGGCTGGCGATCATGTCATCCTCAGTGACCCAGAAGACTCCGGACCGAATGCCTCAGCTAACCTACGCTGCATGGCCTCCCTGATCCTGCAAAGCCTGCGGAAGGATCCTCGTGTTCTTCGGATCAAGGAGAGGGACCATTACTGGCTGGCCACTCTCCTTGATCCGCGGTACAAGGGTAAGGTTGCGGACCTTATCTTGCCGTCGCAGAGGGAGCAGAGGATGAGACATCTCAGGGAGGCCTTGCAGAAAGGTCTGTGCAACGCGTTCCCAGAAACTGGGAGGCTACAAACTCCTGGTCCTGGGCGACGAGTTGCTGAGGCTTCGGTCAGTGGCAGAAGGAGCGGTGGGGAAGGTGGACGTCTGACCGATGCGTTCAGACAATTTTTTAGTCCGCAGCCCCAAGGTATGATCGGTTCCAGCAACCATCGCCAGCGTCTGATATACATGGTGCAGGAATACCTTGGGGCAAGGTCAGACTTGGACACCTTTCCCACCGAAAATCCTCTGGCTTACTGGGTCCTGAGGATGGATCACTGGCCAGAGCTTGCACAGTATGCAATTGAGCTACTGGCCTGTCCTGCCTCCAGCGTTCTTTCCGAACGCACATTCAGTGCTGCTGGAGGATTTGTGACTGATCATAGGGTGCGCCTGTCCACCGCCTCGGTTGATCGACTGACATTCATCAAAATGAATCAGTCTTGGATCACCACCAGCTACCAGGCACCTGAGGCGGATATAACCGAATAATTTTTAATGTCACATCCCTTCAAGACTGCCTATGCTGATGCTGAGTGACTGTCCTCTTATGTTCACTGACTATCCTCTTCCTCCTCCTCAATGATCCATGCCACCACACCAGTGCCTAAGGCACAATTTTTCAGCCCCTGTTTAACAGGGGCGTGTACTTACAATTTTTTTAAAAAAATGCTTCGCACACGTGTGACTGCTGTGCTCCAAGTACAGTCTCTGTGAGGGCCGTGTTGCAGTGTTGTGGCACCAGCACCAGCACCAGCCTAAGGCACAATTTTTAAAAAAATGCCCCCCTGTTTAACAGGGGCGTGTACTTACAATTTTTTAAAAAAAAAAATGCTTCGCAACACGTGTGACTGCTGTGCTCCAAGTACAGTCTCTGTGAGGGCCGTGTTGCAGTGTTGTGGCACCAGCACCAGTGCCTAAGGCACAATTTTTCAGCCCCTGTTTAACAGGGGCGTGTACTTACAATTTTTAAAAAAAAATGCTTCGCAACACGTGTGACTGCTGTGCTCCAAGTACAGTATCTGTGAGGGCCGGTTGCAGTGTTGTGGCACCAGCACCAGTGCCTAAGGCACAATTTTTCAGCCCCTGTTTAACAGGGGCGTGTACTTACATTTTTTAAAAAAAAAATGCTTCGCAACACGTGTGACTGCTGTGCTCCAAGTACAGTATCTGTGAGGGCCGGGTTGCAGTGTTGTGGCACCAGCACCAGTGCCTAAGGCACAATTTTTCAGCCCCTGTTTAACAGGGGCGTGTACTTACAATTTTTTAAAAAAATGCTTCGCAACACGTGTGACTGCTGTGCTCCAAGTACAGTATCTGTGCGGGCCGGGTTGCAGTGTTGTGGCACCAGCACCAGTGCCTAAGGCACAATTTTTCAGCCCCTGTTTAACAGGGGCGTGTACTTACAATTTTTTAAAAAAATGCTTCGCAACACGTGTGACTGCTGTGCTCCAAGTACAGTCTCTGTGAGGGGTTGCAGTGTTGTGGCACCAGCACCAGTGCCTAAGGCACAATTTTCAGCCCCTGTTTAAACAGGGGCGGGTAATTACAAATCTTGATCTAATAGCTCACAGCAGGGCCCATTCCTGCGCCCACCAAGAGTAACTATGAGGGCCTGCAGTCTTGTGGCAACACCGTCCACCACCACCGCCAAAGGCCCAATTTTTCTGCCCTGTTCATCAGGTGCTTGCAATTACAAATCTTGATCTAATAACTCACAGCAGGGCCCATTCCTGCGCCCACCAAGAGTAACTATGAGGGCCTACAGTCTTGTGGCAACACCGTCCACCACCACCGCCAAAGGCCCAATTTTTCTGCCCTGTTCATCAGGTGCTTGCAATTACAAAATCTTGATCTAATAACTCACAGCAGGGCCCATTCCTGCGCCCCACCAAGAGTAACTGTGAGAGCTTACAGTCTTGTGGCAAAACCGTCCACCACCACCACCACCACCCCCAATTTTTCTGCCCTGTTCAACAGGTGCATGCAATTACAAATCTTGATCTATTAACTCACAGCAGGGCCCATTCCTGTGCCCACCAGTCTTGTGGCTACACCAACATCTAATAGGGCAAATTTCTGCAGAGTATATACGCCAGGCCCCTACTTTCAAACATCCAACTTACAAACGACTCCTACTTGCAAATGGAAAGAGAAAACAGGAAGTGAGAGGAAATCTACCCCTAGGAAGGGAAATTCTATCCTGTTAGATTTAATTTGGGAAAAAGGTATCTCCTCTCTACTGATACTTTATCACCAATCCTTGTTTCAATTAAAACCCCACTTTTCCAAAAACATTTGTCATTGGGACGGAAAGTGAGGTGACATGTTCTGAACAGATGTGCAAAGACAGCAAATGTTACAGGGGTGATAACCCCTCCCTATGTTCTCCAAAAAGCTTAAAAATAGATTTTTTTTTGGGATGGAGCTACACTTCATAATGTACCTGTTCAGATTCTACTTAAGATCAAACCTAAAGCCGCAAGTGGTTTTAAATGGCTTCTTTTTTTCCTTTACAAATGTCATTTTGTGCAAGGACAGTTCTAAACACGGGAAACACATGCCACTTCACAGGCATACTTTACACACCCCCCAGGTACCATATTTAAAGGAAAATTTCACTTTTTTTTTTTTTTTTTCACTTTATGCATCATTAAAAATGACTGCTCCCGAAAAAACGTTAGTTTTTAAAAGTTCTTTTTGCATTGATATATGTGCCCTGGGGCAGGACCCGGGTCCCCAAACCTGTTTTATGACATTAACATGCATATTGGCCGTTGTAATTAGCACTTTTGATTTCGAACGTTCGCGTCCATTATAACGTATAGGGTTCGAAAATTCGCGCGAACTTTCGGTCCGTTCGAAGGTTCTGGTTCGAACCGAACCCGGGGGTGTTCGGCTCATCCCTAATCACACAGAGTTCCTATATTTTGTTCCCAGAAGCACCTATAGGACTTGAAGTGTGTTAGTCCCATCACACAGAGCTCCTATATTTTCTTCCCAGAAGCACCTATAGGACTTGAAGTGTGTTAGTCCCATCACACAGAGATCATATATTTTCTTCCCAGAAGCACCTATAGGACTTGAAGTGTGTTAGTCCATCACACAGAGATCATATATTTTGTTCCCAGAAGCACCTATAGGACTTGAAGTGTGTTAGTCCCATCATACAGAGCTCCTATATTTTCTTCCCAGAAGCACCTATAGGACTTGAAGTGTGTTAGTCCATCACACAGAGATCCTATATTTTGTTCCCAGAAGCACCTATAGGACTTGAAGTGTGTTAGTCCCATCACACAGAGATCATATATTTTCTTCCCAGAAGCACCTATAGGACTTGAAGTGTGTTAGTCCCATCACACAGAGATCCTATATTTTCATCCCAGAAGCACCTATAGGACTTGAAGTGTGTTAGTCCCATCACACAGAGATCCTATATTTTCTTCCCAGAAGCACCTATAGGACTTGAAGTGTGTTAGTCCATCACACAGAGATCATATATTTTGTTCCCAGAAGCACCTATAGGACTTGAAGTGTGTTAGTCCCATCACACAGAGATCATATATTTTCTTCGCAGAAGCACCTATAGGACTTGAAGTGTGTTAGTCCATCACACAGAGCTCCTATATTTTCTTCCCAGAAGCACCATAGGACTTGAAGTGTGTTAGTGGCATCACACAGAGCTCCTATATTTTCTTCCCAGAAGCACCCATAGGACTTGAAGTGTGTTAGTCCATCACACAGAGATCCTATATTTTGTTCCCAGAAGCACCTATAGGACTTGAAGTGTGTTAGTCCCATCACACAGAGCTCATATATTTTCTTCCCAGAAGCACCTATAGGACTTGAAGTGTGTTAGTCCATCACACAGAGATCCTATATTTTCTTCCCAGAAGCACCCATAGGACTTGAAGTGTGTTAGTCCCATCACACAGAGCTCTCTATTTTCTTCCCAGAAGCACCTATAGGACTTGAAGTGTGTTAGTCCCATCACACAGAGATCATATATTTTGATCCCAGAAGCACCTATAGGACTTGAAGTGTGTTAGTCCCATCACACAGAGCTCCTATATTTTCTTCTCAGCAGCACCCACAGGACTTCTAGTGTGTTAGTGGCATCACACAGAGCTCCTATATTTTCTTTGCAGAAGCACCCATAGGACTTCTAGTGTGTTAGTGGCATCACACAGAGCTCCTCTATTTTCTTTGCAGAAGCACCCATAGGACTTCTAGTGTGTTAGGGGCATCACACAGAGCTCCTCTTTTTTCTTTGCAGAAGCACCCATAGGACTTCTCGTGTGTTAGTGGCATCACACAGAGCTCCTATATTTTCTTCTCAGCAGCACCCACAGGACTTCTAGTATGTTAGTGGCATCACACAGAGCTCCTCTATTTTCTTTGCAGAAGCACCCATAGGACTTCTAGTGTGTTAGTGGCATCACACAGAGCTCCTATATTTTCTTCTCAGCAGCACCCACAGGACTTCTAGTGTGTTAGTGGCATCACACAGAGCTCCTCTATTTTCTTTGCAGAAGCACCCATAGGACTTCTCGTGTGTTAGTGGCATCACACAGAGCTCCTCTATTTTCTTTGCAGAAGCACCCATAGGACTTCTAGTGTGTTAGTGGCATCACACAGAGCTCCTCTTTTTTCTTTGCAGAAGCACCCATAGGACTTCTCGTGTGTTAGTGGCATCACACAGAGCTCCTATATTTTCTTCTCAGCAGCACCCACAGGACTTCTAGTGTGTTAGTGGCATCACACAGAGCTCCTCTATTTTCTTTGCAGAAGCACCCATAGGACTTCTAGTGTGTTAGTGGCATCACACAGAGCTCCTATATTTTCTTCTCAGCAGCACCCACAGGACTTCTAGTGTGTTAGTGGCATCACACAGAGCTCCTCTATTTTCTTTGCAGAAGCACCCACAGGACTTCTAGTGTGTTAGTGGCATCACACAGAGCTCCTATATTTTCTTTGCAGAAGCACCCATAGGACTTCTAGTGTGTTAGTGGCATCACACAGAGCTCCTCTTTTTTCTTTGCAGAAGCACCCATAGGACTTCTCGTGTGTTAGTGGCATCACACAGAGCTCCTATATTTTCTTCTCAGCAGCACCCACAGGACTTCTAGTGTGTTAGTGGCATCACACAGAGCTCCTCTATTTTCTTTGCAGAAGCACCCATAGGACTTCTCGTGTGTTAGTGGCATCACACAGAGCTCCTCTATTTTCTTTGCAGAAGCACCCATAGGACTTCTAGTGTGTTAGTGGCATCACACAGAGCTCCTCTTTTTTCTTTGCAGAAGCACCCATAGGACTTCTCGTGTGTTAGTGGCATCACACAGAGCTCCTATATTTTCTTCTCAGCAGCACCCACCGGACTTCTAGTGTGTTAGTGGCATCACACAGAGCTCCTCTATTTTCTTTGCAGAAGCACCCATAGGACTTCTAGTGTGTTAGTGGCATCACACAGAGCTCCTATATTTTCTTCTCAGCAGCACCCACAGGACTTCTAGTGTGTTAGTGGCATCACACAGAGCTCCTATATTTTCTTCTCAGCAGCACCCACAGGACTTCTAGTGTGTTAGTGGCATCACACAGAGCTCCTCTATTTTCTTTGCAGAAGCACCCATAGGACTTCTAGTGTGTTAGTGGCATCACACAGAGCTCCTCTATTTTCTTTGCAGAAGCACCCATAGGACTTCTCGTGTGTTAGTGGCATCACACAGAGCTCCTATATTTTCTTCTCAGCAGCACCCACAGGACTTCTAGTGTGTTAGTGGCATCACACAGAGCTCCTATATATTCTTCTCAGCAGCACCCACAGGACTACCAACTACAATGGCTGGAAGACCGCCAAGGGGAGGCAGAGCGTGCAGAGCCAAGAACACAGGGCAGGCAGGCTCTGTTTCTAGTGGACGTGGCCGTGGACGTGGACGTGGTCGTGCATCGTCATCAGCACGTGGCCATGGGACACGCGCGTCTTTGTTTTCGGCAGCTGGACATGTGGAGCCGCATCATGCTGAAGGCTTGGTAGAATGGATGACCAAGCCCTCCTCATCCTCCTCATCCTCTCTCACCCAGGCTCAGGGTACTGGCAGAGCATCATCAGCCACCCCTTCCCTAGACCCACCATGTCCTCCTGAGGAGTCCCCCGAACTCTTTGAGCACAGTGTTGGGTACATGCTCCAGGAGGATGCCCAACGATTCGAAGGCTCGGATGATGATACCCAGCTTGAGGAATCTGGCAGTACTGTTCCACCAGCTGCAGCTTACTGCCAGGTTTGCTCTAGTGGTGAAGAGGGAGGGGATGATGAGGTCACTGACTCCACGTGGGTGCCTGAAGGGAGAGAGGATGAGGAGGAGGACGAGGAGGAGGAGGATGCGGCGTCACATGTCCAACGAGGCAGGGTGCCCCCTGGAGGCCAGGTAGAGGCCAGCACAGCAACTGTACAACACCGCAGAGCTCCGCCTGTGCAGGGCGCTGCCTCTGCACGTTATCAGAAAAGTTCTTTGGTGTGGGCCTTTTTTGAGACGAGTGCAGCAGATCGCACCACTGCTATTTGCAATATTTGTCTCAAGCGTATCTCGCGTGGCCAAAACATCAGCCGCTTGGGCACCACAAGCATGACCAGACATATGGCGACCTGCCATGCAGCTCGTTGGCAGGCACACATAAAAGACCCACACCAAAGAACTAAGCGGACCTCTCCTTGCTCCTCCTCAGCTGGGATCTCCATCCCCACTACACCTTCAGTCCTCTCTGAAAGCTGCTCTGAGAGGACTGAAGGTGTAGAATTAGGTGTGTCACAACCAAGTACTTGCAGTACACCGACGTCCGATTGCAGCAGGCAAATTTCCCTGCCCCAGCTGCTGGACCGTAGAAAGAAGTACACTCCCAGCCATCCACATGCCCAGCGGTTGAATGCTAGCCTGGCTAAATTGCTAGCACTTCAACTGCTGCCTTTTCAGTTGGTAGACTCGGCCCCCTTCCGTGAGTTTGTTCAATGTGCGGTTCCTCAGTGGCAGGTTCCCAAACGCCACTTTTTCTCACGGAAGGCGATTCCGTCTCTCTACCGGCATGTGGAGGGCAATGTCCATGCCTCGCTGGACAGGGCGGTCAGCGGTAAGGTGCATATTACCGCTGACTCATGGTCCAGCAGGCATGGACAGGGACGGTACCTTTCTTTCACGGCCCATTGGGTCACTCTATTGGCAGCTGGGAGGGATGCAGGACAAGGTGCAGTAGTGTTGGAGGTTGTTCCGCCACCACGCCTCCAAAACGCTACTACTGCTACTGGTTGTGACACACCTCTCTCCTCCACCCCCTCCTCTTCTTCTTCCTCCAGTGCTCTGTCCTTGGAACCAGCGGTGCTCCGTAGGCGTACAAGGGGCTACGCAAGTACGCAGGCAAAAAGATGCCATGCCGTGCTTGCGCTGGTGTGTTTGGGGGACAGGAGCCACACTGGGCCAGAGGTTCTGGCAGCTCTGCAGGGGCAGGCCGAGAGGTGGTTGACGCCACGTCAGCTTAAGCCAGGAATGGTCGTTTCTGACAATGGCACCAACCTCCTCTCCGCCCTGCGACAGGGGCAGCTCACCCATGTGCCCTGCATGGCTCACGTCCTCAACCTGGTGGTGCAGCGGTTCTTGGGCAGGTTCCCAGGCTTACAGGATGTCCTGAGGCAGGCCAGGAAAGTCTGTGTGCATTTCCGCCGATCTTATAATGCCAGTGCTCGGCTGACTGAGCTGCAAAAGGAGCTGAACCTGCCCAAGAACCGCCTAATATGTGACATGCCCACCAGGTGGAACTCAACGTTGGCCATGCTGCAGCGACTGCACACGCAGCAGAGGGCCATCAATGAGTACCTTTGCGACTACGGCACCAGGACAGGGTCAGGGGAGCTTGGTTTTTTTTCCCCACGTCAGTGGAGCATGATCAGGGATGCATGCACTGTCCTCTCACCATTTGAGGAGGCCACGAGGATGGTGAGCAGTGACAGTGCATGCATCAGTGACACTGTCCCTCTTGTCCACCTGTTGGAGCATACGCTGCGTGGGATAATGGACAGGGCACTTGAGGCAGAACAGAGGCAGGAAGAGGAGGACTTCCTTGCCTCTCAAGGCCCCCTTTATCCGGACAGTGTTCCTCCTGTCCCACCCATCACACAGGAAGAGGATGAGGAGGAGGAGGAGGAGGAGGAGGAGGAGGATTGTGTGAGCATGGAGGTGGAGCCTGGCACTCAGCATCAGCAGCAGCAGTCTTTTAGGGATGATGTACAGTCCCAACAAACCAGTGGACTTGTACGTGGCTGGGAGGAGGTGGCTGGCGATCATGTCATCCTCAGTGACCCAGAAGACTCCGGACCGAATGCCTCAGCTAACCTACGCTGCATGGCCTCCCTGATCCTGCAAAGCCTGCGGAAGGATCCTCGTGTTCTTCGGATCAAGGAGAGGGACCATTACTGGCTGGCCACTCTCCTTGATCCGCGGTACAAGGGTAAGGTTGCGGACCTTATCTTGCCGTCGCAGAGGGAGCAGAGGATGAGACATCTCAGGGAGGCCTTGCAGAAAGGTCTGTGCAACGCGTTCCCAGAAACTGGGAGGCTACAAACTCCTGGTCCTGGGCGACGAGTTGCTGAGGCTTCGGTCAGTGGCAGAAGGAGCGGTGGGGAAGGTGGACGTCTGACCGATGCGTTCAGACATTTTTTTAGTCCGCAGCCCCAAGGTATGATCGGTTCCAGCAACCATCGCCAGCGTCTGATATACATGGTGCAGGAATACCTTGGGGCAAGGTCAGACTTGGACACCTTTCCCACCGAAAATCCTCTGGCTTACTGGGTCCTGAGGATGGATCACTGGCCAGAGCTTGCACAGTATGCAATTGAGCTACTGGCCTGTCCTGCCTCCAGCGTTCTGTCCGAACGCACATTCAGTGCTGCTGGAGGATTTGTGACTGATCATAGGGTGCGCCTGTCCACCGCCTCGGTTGATCGACTGACCTTCATCAAAATGAATCAGTCTTGGATCACCACCAGCTACCAGGCACCTGAGGCGGATATAACCGAATAATTTTTAATGTCACATCACATCCCTTCAAGACTGCCTATGCTGATGCTGAGTGACTGTCCTCTTATGTTCACTGACTATCCTCTTCCTCCTCCTCAATGATCCATGCCACCACACCAGTGCCTAAGGCACAATTTTTCAGCCCCTGTTTAACAGGGGCGTGTACATACAATTTTTATAAAAAAAATGCTTCGCAACACTGTGCTCCAAGTACAGTATCTGTGAGGGGTTGCAGTGTTGTGGCACCAGCACCAGTGCCTAAGGCACAATTTTTCAGCCCCTGTTTAACAGGGGCGTGTACTTACAATTTTTTAAAAAAATGCTTCGCAACACGTGTGACTGCTGTGCTCCAAGTACAGTATCTGTGAGGGGTTGCAGTGTTGTGGCACCAGCACCAGTGCCTAAGGCACAATTTTTCAGCCCCTGTTTAACAGGGGCGTGTACATACAATTTTTATAAAAAAATGCTTCGCAACAATGTGCTCCAAGTACAGTATCTGTGAGGGGTTGCAGTGTTGTGGCACCAGCACCAGTGCCTAAGGCACAATTTTTCAGCCCCTGTTTAACAGGGGCGTGTACTTACAATTTTTAAAAAAAATGCTTCGCAACACGTGTGACTGCTGTGCTCCAAGTACAGTATCTGTGAGGGGTTGCAGTGTTGTGGCACCAGCACCAGTGCCTAAGGCACAATTTTTCAGCCCCTGTTTAACAGGGGCGGGTAATTACAAATCTTGATCTAATAGTTCACAGCAGGGCCCATTCCTGCGCCCACCAAGAGTAACTATGAGGGCCTACAGTCTTGTGGCAACACCGTCCACCACCACCGCCAAAGGCCCAATTTTTCTGCCCTGTTCATCAGGTGCTTGCACTTACAAATCTTGATCTAATAGTTCACAGCAGGGCCCATTCCTGCGCCCACCAAGAGTAACTATGAGGGCCTACAGTCTTGTGGCAACACCGTCCACCACCACCGCCAAAGGCCCAATTTTTCTGCCCTGTTCATCAGGTGCTTGCAATTACAAATCTTGATCTAATAACTCACAGCAGGGCCCATTCCTGCGCCCACCAAGAGTAACTGTGAGAGCTTACAGTCTTGTGGCAACACCGTCCACCACCACCACCCCCAATTTTTCTGCCCTGTTCAACAGGTGCATGCAATTACAAATCTTGATCTATTAACTCACAGCAGGGCCCATTCCTGTGCCCACCAGTCTTGTGGCTACACCAACATCTAATAGGGCAAATTTCTGCAGAGTATATACGCCAGGCCCCTACTTTCATACATCCAACTTACAAACGACTCCTACTTGCAAATGGAAAGAGAAAACAGGAAGTGAGAGGAAATCTACCCCTAGGAAGGGAAATTCTATCCTGTTAGATTTAATTTGGGAAAAAGGTATCTCCTCTCTACTGATACTTTATCACCAATCCTTGTTTCAATTAAAACCCCACTTTTTCCAAAAACATTTGTCATTGGGACGGAAAGTGAGGTGACATGTTCTGAACAGATGTGCAAAGACAGCAAATGTTACAGGGGTGATAACCCCTCCCTATGTTCTCCAAAAAGCTTAAAAATAGATTTTTTTTGGGATGGAGCTACACTTCATAATGTACCTGTTCAGATTCTACTTAAGAACAAACCTAAAGCCGCAAGTGGTTTTAAATGGCTTCTTTTTTTCCTTTACAAATGACATTTTGTGCAAGGACAGTTCTAAACACGGGAAACACATGCCACTTCACAGGCATACTTTAGACACCCCCCAGGTACCATATTTAAAGGAAAATTTCACTTTTTTTTTTTCACTTTATGCATCATTAAAATGACTGCTCCCGAAAAAACGTTAGTTTTTAAAAGTTCTTTTTGCATTGATATATGTCCCCTGGGGCAGGACCCGGGTCCCCAAACCTGTTTTATGACATTAACATGCATATTGGCCGTTGTAATTAGCACTTTTGATTTCGAACGTTCGCGTCCATTATAACGTATAGGGTTCGAAAATTCGCGCGAACTTTCGGTCGGTTCGAAGGTTCTGGTGCGAACCGAACCCGGGGGTGTTCGGCTCATCCCTACTCAAGATGTTGTGA
>CM053028.1:288422561-288439312 GCA_028564925.1 Lithobates sylvaticus | reverse complement strand
TTAAAGGTGAAAAAAAATCCAAACCATCATGGCCCTGTGTGAAAAAGTGATTGCCCCCCTTGTTAAAACATACTATAACTGTGGTTGTCCACACCTGAGTTCAATTTCTCTAGCCACATCCAGGCCTGATTATTGCCACACCTGTTCACAATAAAGGCATCACTTAAATAGGAGCTGCTTGACACAGTAAGGTCCACCAGAAGATCCTTAAAAGCTACACATCATGCCGAGAACCAAAGAAATTCAGGAACAATCGAGAAAGAAAGTAATTGAGATCTTGGGAATCGGGAATCCAGCGAACCACAGTGAGAGCCATTATCCACAAATGGCGAAGACATGGAACAGTGGTGAACCTTCCCAGGAGTGGCCGGGCCGCCCAAAATTACCCCAAGAGCGCAGCGACGACTCATCCAAGAGGTCACAAAAGACCCCACAACAACGTCCAAGGAACTGCAGGCCTCACTTGCCTCAGTTAAGGTCAGCGTTCATGCCTCCACCATCAGGAAAAGACTGGGCAAAAATGGCCTGCATGGCAGAGTTCCAAGGAGAAAACCACTGCTGAGCAAAAAACATCAAAGCTCGTCTCAATTTCTCCACAACACATCTTGATGATCCCCAAGACTTTTGGGACAACATTCTGTGGACCGATGAGACAAAAGTGGAACTCTTTGGAAGGTGTGTGTGTCCAAGTATATCTGGCGTAGAAGGAACACTGCATTTCAGAAAAAGAACATTATACCAACAGTAAAATATGGTGGTGGTAGTGTGATGGTCTGGGGCTGTTTTGCTGCTTCAGGACCTGGAAGACTTGCCGTGATAAAAGGAACTATGAATTCTGCTGTCTACCAAGAGATCCTGAAGGAGAATGTCCGACCATCTGTTCGTGTACTCAAGCTGAAACGAACTTGGGTTCTGCAGCAGGACAATGATCCTAAACACACCAGCAAGTCCACCACCGAATGGCTGAAGAAAAACAAAATGAAGACTTTGGAGTGGCCTAGCCAAAGTCCTGACCTGAATCCTATTGAGATGTTGTGGTATGACCTTAAAAAGGCCGTTCATGCTCGAAAACCCTCTAATGTAACTGAATTAGGACAATTCTGCAAAGATGAGTGGGCCAAAATTCCTCCAGGACGCTGTAAAAAGCCTCATTGCACGTTATCGCAAACGCTTGGTTGCAGTTGTTGCTGCTAAGAGTGGCCTAACCAGTTATTAGGTTTAGGGGGCAATCACTTTTTCACACAGGGCCATGATGGTTTGGATTTTTTTTCACCTTTAATAATAAACACCTTCATTTACAAATTGCATTTTGTGTTTACTTGTGTTGTCCTTGACTATTGTTTAAATTGGTTTGATGTTCCGAAAGTGTGACAAACATGCAAAGGAACAGGAAATGAGGAAGGGGGCAAACACTTTTTCACACCACTGTATGTTAGAAGCATGCCTCCTATTAGGTATAGGCACCCTAAGCCATATTGCTCACTTTACTTGAAGGTCATGCATACTCCTGATGTATTGTACTAAATTTGTTCCAACAATAAAATACTTGAACCAGAGCATTTATGGATTCCATTGGCCAGAATATACATTTTTTACCTGCTATTGGCATGAATGAATGCTTAAGCGCTAAACGCGTCTAGAGTTAGGCACGTCAGGCTTTTTTCTGCTTAAAAGTGCCCTCTCCTGAACACTGTAGTTAAGGGTTTTTTGAGCCTGTAAACACACCTCTTCTAATACTCCTGTAAAAGTCTATGTGTACATCGACACATAAGCTAACACAGATAGAAGTGCATTTATAGGCAGAAAAAAAAAATGCTGAATGCCTGCAAAAGCGGTGTTTTATTTAAGCCCAGAGTACATGATTCTGTAAGCTATTTTTTGGGTGGGGGGGTTGAGAGTTTATTTCACTTTCACTATTGATGATAACTGTAAACAGGACAGATATAGAGAGGCTGAATTTGTTGGCACAGACAGCAATTAAAACCTGAGGGGTGTTCAAATCCCTCTCAACTCTATTCAAACCCAAAAAAAAGAATAAAAATGCCTTAATTTTTTTATTTATACTTTATGTCTATTTCTGTGCAGCTGTGGGTGTCTGGCTGCTGACTGGAAGGGTGGATAAGGATTAACTAAATTTTCTTCCAATTGATCCATAAAATAGCAAATTGCCCTTTATTGTCTCCTACATTTTCCAAACGTACTGAAAATCCCTTGAGTTGCCACCCCAGGTAGCAGAACAGGATCCCACAATAACTTCTTCCTGATCTGCAAGATTACCAAGCCTTGGGCCTCACTCTGTGTGCAACAACCATGTCTCCAAGGGAAAGTAGAAACTTCAGCTACATTTCTGCCCATTGGCCACACCCCTCTGAAAAGTTTCACCCTGATTGCGCTTAATTGTAGAGGTGGCTGCTTACAGAAGCGTGACTCCTTCTGGTTTCGGGTGATAAAAAGAACTGCATACATGTAAAGGTGCTGAAGTTGAAGAAGACTGCTGATAATTGTCTAAACAGTATTAGGCAATGGGGTTTATTTACTAAAGCTGTAGTGTGCAAAATCAGGTTCATTTCTGCATAGAAACAAATCAGCGTCCAGGTTTTATTGCCAAAGCTTAATTGAACAAGCCGAGGTTAGAAGCTGATTGGTTTCTATGCAGAAGTGAGCCTGATTTTGCTCTCTCCAGCTTTAGTAATTAAATCCCAATTTAACCAATGCTCATAATTTTTCCTCCCCCTTGTGCCCCTTTCCCTGATCTCTCTGTCAACATTGATGGCACAATTATCAGCCCATCCCCGCATGCCAAGGTGTAATAATGGAACTATCCTTTTGGCCACCACATCCAATCACTGTCCAAATCTTGCCACCTCAACCTCCGCAACATCTCCAAAGTACATTCCTTTCTAAACAATGACACCACAAAGCTCCTAATTCACTCCCTGGTCATCTCCGCCTCGAGTACTGCAAATCCCTTCTCATTGGCTTATCTTTATGCCTCCTTCAGTCTGTTATGAATGCTGCTGCCAGGCTCATCCACCTTACCATCCGCTCAGTGTCTACTACTCCTCTGTGTCAATCCCTCCATGGGCTCCCGCTCACCCAACAAATTAAATTCAAAATGCTAACAACTTACAAACCCATCCAAAATTCTGCTCCTAGCTACATCACTAACCCGGTTTCAAAATACCAACCAAATCCTTCTCTTCGTTCCTCCCAAGACCTCCTGCTCTCTATCTCCCTTGTCACCTCCTCCCATTCTCGCCTCCAGGACTTTTCCCAAGCCCCTCCCATGGAACTCTCTACCCCAATCTGTCTGATTATCTCCTACTCTGTTTGAATTTAGACATATAGTTACATAGTAAGGTTGAATAAAGACACCAGTCCATCTAGTTCAACCTGAGTGAATATTTACAATTGTCCCTATCCCTGTACATTGTACATTGCACACTCACACTGGTCCCTACACCCTCAAGAATCCCACAATCCAAGGTCCCCATTCATATACTTGGGCCAATTTTGTACAGAATCCAATTAACCTACCAGCATGTCTTTGGAGTGTGGGAGGAAACCGGAGTACCAGGAGGAAACCCACACAGGCACAGGGAGAACATGCAAACTCCAGGCAGGTAGTGTCGTGGTTGGGATTTGAACCAGCAACCCTTTTTACTGCTAGGTGAGAGTGCTACCCACTAAACCCCAATTTAACCAATTTAGACGATCCCTGTAAACCCTTCTCTTATCGCCTATCCTGCCTTCACCTAACAACTGTACTTTACTTTGCTCCATCAGCTCCTCCTCCACAGCTATTATCTTTTGAATCACTTGACCCTCCCTCCTAGATTGTAAGCTCTAATGATCAGGGCCCTCTGGGTGATCTATATACATTGCAAGGATTTTTAACAACCTTTGTTGCAGATTTCTACCTTTTGTTATCCATGTGATCCATGTGTGTTTGGCTGTGCCTCTGTACTTAGTGGGTCTAATGGGAGTGGGTTCATAATTAACTGTCAGGTGTGCAGCTGCAGGGCTCTAATGAGGAAATCTGCTGGGCCAGCATCCCTTTAGACGTGCTCCTATCTCTCTAAAAAATTTAATTTTTGTTGCAGGGGATGCCTGAAATCTGACTTGTATCTTAGGCAGACTTCTGGGAAAATTGGTGAGCCAATCACACAAGCAGAAAATTATGTTTCTGGGGAGTGGTAAGTACAGAACAACTCCAAATAGCCATATTGCAATGCATTCTCCGAAAATGACAGTGGCTTCAGATTGAAAAGGAAAGGTAATTTTTTTTTTATAAAATTCAATTACAAAATGATTAGTGTCACAATTATGTGCTATATTATTTTTTCTTTATTTGCCATTTTTTTTCCCCCACAAAAGTGGAGTTACCCTTTAAGCACTGCGCAAACTGTTGGCGCTTTATAAATTCTGTATAAAACTAATAATCTTCTGGAACTTAGAGGCTCATTTATCTTAGATTTGAGTTGGGCAAGTTCTCTCATTGTCACTATATGTGGACACTGCTCACTTCTAGGGCAGGGGAAAAGCAGAAGATATTAACCGCTTCCCGACCGCCTCACGCAGATATACTGTGGCAGAATGGCACGGGCAGGCAAAAGCACGTACCTGTACGTCCCCTTTAATTGCCTGCGAGTGGGTCACGCGCGCGCCAGCAGCCGCTCGCAACCCGGTCGGGAGCTCCGTGACCCCCAACCGTGGGACCAGCGGACACGATCGCCGCTGGTGTCCCGCGATCGGGTCACGGAGCTGAAGAACGGGGAGAGGTATGTGTAAACAAACCTCTCCCCGCGCTTCCTACTCTGCCTGTCATTGATTGTCTGTTCCCGGTCATCGGGAAAGCCGATCAATGACGTCAGACTTCAGCCCCGCCCCCTAATGTAAAAAAACACACACACGTCACAGCCCATAACCCCTCCCCTCCCCCTAGTGGTTAACTCTTTCACTACAACTGTCATTTATACAGGAATCAATGCATTTAAATAGCATTGATTGCTGTATAAATGACAATGGTCCCAAAAATGTGTCAAAAATGTCCGATGTGTCCGCCATAATGTCGCAGTCACAATAAAAATCGCTGATCGCCGCCATTACTAGTAAAAAATAAATATTAATAAAAATGCTATAAAACTATCCCCTATTTTGTAAACGCTATAACTTTTGCGCAAACCAATCAATAATCGCTAATTGCGATTTTTTTTTACCAAAAATATGTAGAAGAATACGTATCGGCCTAAACTGAGGAAAAAAAATGTTTTTCTATATATATTTTTGGGGGATATTTCTTATAGCAAAAAGCAAAAGCAAAAAAAATATTGAATTTTTTTCAAAATTGACGCTCTATTTTTGTTTATAGCGCAAAAAATAAAAACCGCAGGGACGATCAAATACCACCAAAAGAAAGCTCTATTTGTGGGAAAAAAAGGACGCCAATTTTGTTTGGGAGCCACGTGCGCAATTGTCAGTTAAATCGACGCAGTGCCGAATCGCAAAAAGGGGCCTGGTCCTTTGGCTGCCAATTGGTCCGGGGCTGCAGTGGTTAAAAACAATACCCTATCCATAATCTTGTAATGAGAGGGAGAAACTGATAAATATAGCAAGTGAGTAATTTGTTTACAATACCCTATCACACATAACTAGTGCCCCTTGGACCCCACTTGTAGTCTAAAGAAATGTTATGTTTTAATACAACACATTTCCTTTTATGTTAAAAATAGATATGTATAATCCATGTGCACATGTTAATGTCAAACAAATGAATTGTAGAAATATACTACAAAAAGTTATTTAACTAGTTTTCCTCCCACACAATGCTCTTTGATCAGTAAGTTACAGCATTATTCTTTGATAGAACAGACTTCTAGCATTAAAGGGAGATGTGGTAGAGATTATCTGCAGGTGTCATTCAAGATGCAGTTTAACGGCTAGTTTACACTTGCTTCAAAACATGGCTTTGGTTCGGGCACGCTTTGTTAAAGTTTTCTGAACGCCAGTCAAAGCCCCTGTCACTAGATACAATGGTTAACTTACAGTCCTGTTTACACCTTGCTTTTGCTTGGTGCTTTGATGAGGCTTCGGTGGGGCATCGATTGGGGCTTTGGTGGGGTTTCGGTGAGGCTTCGTGGGGCTTCGATGAGGCTTTGTGGGGCTTCAGTGGGGCTTCAAGTGAGCTTTGCCATAGACTTCTATGAAGGCTTTGAAGACCCTTTGAAGCACCAATGAAGCTACATGGGGTATCATTTTTGAAGCGAAGACAAAGCAAAGCAAAAGCAGGTGTAAACAGGACTGTAAGCTAACCATTTTATTTAGTTATAGGGGCTTTGACTAGCATTCAACAAAGCCTGGCCGAAGCCTTGTTTTGAAGCAAGTGTAAACTATCCGTTAATGTGTTTTGAAGCCTAAGCAAGTGTAAATGAGCCCTAACAGTGAAAGTGTTCATTTGACAGTGTCAGTTTCCCTTATAGTGGGCCCTTCTTACTTCTACAACCAGCAAAAAACCCTATCTACATGCTGCTGCAGGAATGCTAAACTTTGCAATTTACTCCTAGATTCAGCCAGGGTTTAGGGAAGGCAACAAACAAGTGTGTGCTTTGGCACTTTAACACACTCACTCAAACATAGTTATAGTACTCTTGCTCCCAGGCACATGGGATGGCACAGACACCCCTTCCCCCACAACAACGGTGCTGTTAGCAGATATGTTTAAAATGACTACCATTGTGGTCTGAAGCCTCTGCCAAGTATTGTCCATGGTAAAAGTAACAGCTATTTGGGTACCACATGCATGAGGAGGCATATGAGTGCACCACAGAGCTCAGTGAGAAAAGGACTTAAATGAGACAAGTTGGTAGTAAAAGGCACGTTCTCCTCTCACAAATGACATCCCTGCCTTGAACCTTCATGTGGGGTAGGCCATGAGGCAACTGGAGTTATGGAAGGAATACAATAAGGAGGTTTGTGGTGCTGCCTGTGAGGAGAAGGTAAATATTTAGGCTGCATTCACACCTTTCAGGCAGAAAATCGCGCGAATTGCGGCGTTTTTTCGCGGCGTTTTTTACCGCGATTTGCGGAGTTACCGCGTTTTGCCGCGAATTTTGTGCAGAGCAAAAGGTCACCAATGTAAAAAGAATAAAAACGTCCAAATCTGCCCGATTCGCGCGACAAAAAAGGGTCCGGAACTTGTTTGAGCTTCAGGCGTAGGGCTTCAGGCGTTTTGGAGTGGAGATGTGAACCATCTCCATAGAGAATAATGTATTTTTTCCCCTCTAGCTTTTGTAGCTTCAGGCTTCAAGCTACAAAACGCCCAGGTGTGAATGCAGCCTTAGGGAGGTTTCAAGTGAGATGTTAGACCTCTTCCTGAAATAAAGGGAAAAGTCTGTCAGGGAATCTAGTGCCACCATCCAAGAGTGAGTCCAAAATGACCTACTCTGAGGAAGCATTTCGTGATCATGTCTGGATACACCACATTGTAGTAAAAACTACAGGGGGTAAACCTAAGGGAATCAGCTGCTTGCCCATCCACAAGGTGGCTTTGATTGGACACTTGTTACTGACACAGGCAAAGCTGCCATTTGTGTGCAGCGATGTGCCCCATATATGAGCAATACAGATGTATGCACCAAAGCCTCCCCTTTTCCCTCTTCAATTTCCAAAGCTGCCATTACCTTAGTAAATTGCATTTATTAAATAACAAATTATACCAGGCCTAATGTGAGAGCCAGAAGTATTTTTTTTTCTTGCAAGGCCATGTTGCAGCTAATTCAGGCAGGGCAATGTAAGCTTTAAAAAAAAGTCTGAGGTCCACCACCTTGCCAAGAAAAAACATTTAAAAAAGTGGTTCATAGATACGCAGAAACATTGAGAAATGGTGATAGAAATAAGACAAAGTGGTCCATCAAGTCTGCTCCACTTACAAGATAGAGGCCACCAGTCCAGATCCTGGCCTTGATAATGGACAAGTTTTCTTGAATTTATCTGCACATGGTTCTCTTATGTGAAACAGCTTTTCAGTTTTGCCTCAACTGTATTCCTGGGCTCTTCTGGCAATGTGGAGGGAAGGTATTCAAGAAAAGGGTAGAAAATGACATCTCAAATGATAATAACACATGCAACAACGTTGCAAAGCAGATTAATGAGGAGATTAAACAAGTCAAGTAAATATTATTCATCCAGGATTGAGTTTAAAAAAAAGGACACTTTATCAAAAAAAATTAAAATAAGGATGATTAATTGGTAGCCAGACAACTAAAGGGCTAAAAGGCCAGCTGAGTAATGAACTTTAATAATGTGTATATCAGGTTGCAGCCCTCAAACACACCTGTGCAGTTGAGAGACGAACAGAAATAGAACCAGACTGTAGTAAACACAATCAACAGGCAATATAAGAAAAGCAAAAGATCAGAGTGCCCGGCTAGCATGTATAGTCAGTTACGAGCAGTGATTGGTAAATCGAGAAATGGGAACACAGGAAACAACATGGACTGTGGCTAGGAAGGTGACCTAATACTCAATAGTGAAAAATCAAGGCAGAAAACAGCAGAGAGAACACCACATCCCAATAAACATATGTATAAGAAAGGGAAGAAGGGGTAGCTTGTTATCCCTTCTTCCCTTTCTTCTACATCTGACCTAATACTCAGGCAACAGATGTTGGTCTCAGTGGAGCTAAAAAGGGAGTAGAGACCAAATGCAGATCGCTGTGAATTGCTGTATGATGATTGGCCAAAGCATGCACCTGACCTGCATGCTTTGGCCAATCGGAGCACCCTCTGCTAAGAGAGCCATAATTGGCCAATGGCAGGGTGCCTTTGGCTAATCATGACTCAGAGGGACTAAATCTATGCCCCACACTATATAAGGCTGCTACAATGTAAAGTAGTGAGTGTACAGCTTGTATAACAGTGTCAATTTGCTGTCCCCTCAAAATAACTCAACACACAGCCATTAATGTCTAAACTGGCAATAAAAGTGAGTACACTCCTATGTGAAAATGTCCAAACTCGGCCCAAAGTGTCAATATTTTGTGTGGCCACCATTATTTTCCAGCACTGCCTTAACCCTCTTGCGCATGGAGTTCAACAGAGCTTCACAGGTCGCCACTGGTGTCCTCTTCCACTCCTTCATGACGAAATCACGGAGCTGTTGGATGTTTGAGACCTTGCCCTCCTCCACCTTCCATTTGAGGATGCCCCACAGATGCTCAATAGGGTTTAGGTCTGGAGACATGCTTGGCAAGTCCATCACTTTTACCCTCAGCTTCTGTTGGAGCACATGCTTCATGGAATCATGGACAGGGCACTTGAGGCAGAACAGCGGGAGGAAGAAGAGGACTTCCTTACCTCTCAAGGCCCCCTTTATCCAGATAGCATTCCTGCATGCCCGCCAAACACACAGGAAGAAGAGGAGGAGGTTGTGTCAGCATGGATGTAGAGGATAACACTCAGCAGCAGTCTTCAAGGGATGGTTTTTAGTCCCCAGAAACCCAAGGAGTTGTATGGTTGGGAGGAGGTAGTTACAGATCATGTGATCCTTTGTGACCCAGAGGACTCAGAATCAAATGGCTCTGCAAACTTAAGCTGGATGGCCTCCCTGATTCTGCAAAGCCTGCAAAAGGACCCAAGGATGTGTGGTATCAAGGAAAGAGATCATTACTTGCTGGCAACCCTTCTTGATCCACGTTACAAGGGTAAGGTTGCAGAACTCATCTTGCCTTCACAGAGGGAGCAGAGGATGAAACATCTTCAGGAAGTCTTGAAGAAAGGTTTGTGCAATGCATTTCCAGACCCTGGGAGGTTACAATTTCCTGGTGCTGGACAACGTGTTGCTGAGGCTTCGTTCAGCCAGAGGAAGAACGGTGAAGAAGGTGGCTGGCTGACGATGCCTTTAAACAGATTTTCAGCCCTCAGCACCAAGGTCCGATCGGTTCAAGCAACCTTCGCCAGCTTTTTATTTTTAAACAAACAACAAAAAACCAGAAACCATAAAGAACATACAAGAAAAATAAAAACAGTATATATCACATATATTCACTTGCATACATGTTGTATCTTGAAAAGGAATAAGCTGAAATGTCAGCATGGGTTTAGTTCATATTACAGTATATATAAAACGTACATAAGTCGAACACTGATGAAAAAAAAAAAAAACGCCTAAAAGGTAATGTTATGTGGTTATAGCAAGTAACCTCGAATCATATCCAGAGACATTATAGACATGCCTCCAGACCGCTTTACCACCCCATATGGGTTCATGCTGTGGCAAAGCGGGGGCAATTTGAAGTAAAAAAAAAGAACAGGTATACCATAGTAACGAGAGTATATAGGTATTACTTATCTTCACTACAGAACAAATGTATGGAAATAAGATCATACCCTGATAACTTCAGTGTTCTGAGGCTGCAGAATAAACTATCTGTTCGACTTAACATGCTGGTTATAATTATAAAAAATGTGATATAGAAACAATAATAATGAAAAAATAAGAGATTGAAGAGAGAAAGAAGGAAAGGAAGGAAAGAGTCTCTCCAGGTGATGATTACACTGCAAAATAGGATAATGAAAGATATTTGCTAAAAGAAAACCAAAGTTCTATTGAGGTAACAGTAGTGACTGGTCGAAATCAGGGGGCAGATAATGTTTTACCCATGGTTGCCAAATCTGTTTAAATTTATCAATATTATTATCTTCTATGGCCGACATTTTAGCGTAGGTCAAAGCTCTATTCATTCTGTGCTTAGCTTCCGCTACTATAAGGGTATTGGATTTCCATGCTTTAGCTATGGTTTGTTTGGCCGCTGTGCTGAGCTGAAGAAATAGCTTAAACTGAGGATGAGTCAGTGAAGAGGGTTTCAGGTTCAGCAGAGCCATGGCTGGATCCGGAGGTATAGAGCGTTCTAGAGCTTTGGAAGCCATAGCGAAAATATTTGACCAGAATTCTTGAACCACCGGGCATTGCCACCAAATATGGAAATGGGTACCTTGGGAAGTGCAACCTCTGAAACAATTAATAGGATATGTCGGGGAAAACTTGGCAATTCTAGCAGGTACTAGGTACCATCTTGCTAAGACTTTAAAGTTAGTTTCAAGAGCATAACAATTCGGGGAAGAGCTTTTAGTTGCATTCCATACATTAGACCAGTCATTAATGTCAAAAACCCGGTTCATATCTAATGCCCATTTCTCTGCATAAGAGGGTAATATATCTTTGGGAAGAGTAGTAAGCTGTTGATATATTAATGAAATAACACCTCTAACATGTGGGTCGCTTTTGCATATACGCTCAAATTGAGACATTTGATTAAGTGGTGTACCAGAATTTAGAAGCGGGGTGTAGAAATTTTTAACTTGCAAGTATCTAAAGGTTTCAGATCTTGGGAGTCCGTACGTGTCACATAATATTGGGAATTCCAGAATGTTGGAGTTATTACATAACTGGTATAATCGTGATAATTTTAAGGTGGACCAAACAGAGAATGATTTCGGATAACGCCAAGCTGGATAGAAGGCTGGGTTCCCGAGGAAAGAGAGAAGAGGATTATGTGGGGATTGGAGGTTGGAAGGTTTACCAAATTTATCCCATATAGATAAGGAGTGTTTCGTGATGGGGTTAGCAATATGTGTCCTATCTTTGGGATGAATCCATAAGAGATTAGCAATAGAAATAGGATCGCATTCTACAGACTCAATTAACATCCAAAGGGGTGATTCTTCTACAGAGTGGTATTTCGTAAGAATTGAGAGTTGTGCAGCAGAATAATAGGAAGCAAAGTTTGGTAAGCCTAGCCCTCCCTTCAATTTGCTAAGATATAATGTGGTTAATGGAATCCGTGGTTTGGTTTTACCCCAGATAAAGGCCAAGACCCTACGTTGTAGTATTCTAAAGAAATAGGCTGGTATTGGGATAGGTAAAACCCTAAATAAATAAAGAAATTTTGGTAAAATTGACATTTTTATTGCATTAATCCTACCCAACCAAGACAAGGGGAGAGAAGACCATAGTTTCATATAGTTAGTAACCTGTTTTAATAATGGGAGATAGTTAACTCTGAATAGTTCTTTGAGTGAATTTGTGAGTTGAACTCCTAGGTAGGGTAATTGATTAGATACCCAGTGAAACGGTAAAGTAGATTGGAGATGCAGGAGCTCAGCTTGTTCTAGAGAGATATTAAGCACATTCGATTTGGTGGGGTTAACTTTAAGTCCAGAGACCGCAGCGAATTTATCTAGTATGTTCAATAAATTTGGGGCAGATATAAGTGATTGGGATAAGAATATGAGAATATCGTCAGCAAAGAGACATATTTTATGTTGATAACCACCTAATTCAATACCCTTGATATTTATATTTGTCCTAATTATTTGTGCTAATGGTTCGATGAGGAGAGCGAAAAGTAAGGGAGATAAGGGACATCCCTGTCTCGTACCTCTACAGATGTTCAACATAGCGGATTTATAGCCAGCATATTTAATGTATGCTTTTGGGCTATTATATAACGAGGAGATCCATTGTAAGAAATGATTCCCAAATCCCCATTTCTGTAGTGTATACTGCATATAAGGCCAGGTGACAGAATCAAACGCTTTCCTAATATCAAGAGATACTAGGCATGAAGGAATGCGTCTAGATTTAGCTGCGTTTATGAGCAGTAGAGCACGTCTGATGTTGTCACCTGCCTGTCTTTTTGGCATAAAGCCGGTTTGATCGCGGTGTATTAATTGACCAATGACATTGTTGAGACGGGTGGCTAATATTTTAGCCAGTATTTTTATGTCAAGGTTGAGTAAAGATATAGGACGATAATTTGTCCAGGAAGTAGTGTCTGAGTGTGGCTTGGGAATCATCACTATAATAGAAGTAAGTGTTTCTGTACGGAAAGATTGGTTTTCAAGTAAGGAATTGAAGGCTCTGGTCAAAATAGGTGCTAATAAATGTGAAAACTGCTTATAATATAAAGCTGAAAATCCGTCTGGGCCTGGTCTTTTATTAAGTTTCAAGTGTTTTATTGCATGTAGGACTTCGGAGGTAGTTATAGGTCGTTCAAGGTTATCGTGTTGTAGTTGATCTAGGGTAGGAAGGTCTATAGTAGAGAACATGCTATCGGCTTTCGAAGTATCAAACTCTTGGTTAGAAGAGTATATTTTAGTTAATTTGGAGTGAAATACTTCCAGTATTTTAACCGGGTTACTAGTGTATCCGTCTCTTGAAGTCTTAAGCCTAAAGGAGGATTGTACTTTTTGTATCGTTTTCAAGCAGCGGGCCATAGGAGTGTCGGGCTTGTTGGCTTTGAGATATTGGATATGTTGGCGTTTACGCATTAGTTTGTCTGCGGAGTCAGTTAAAAAAAGGTCAAGGTCAAGGCGTGCTTTCTCAAGTTTCGTGTGATTGGCAGTAGTCGGTGAAGTTTGGAAGGTTGAGTGGCATGTGTTGAAGGCAGTTTCCAGTTTTGCAAACATAAGTTTGCGTTCCCTTTTGAGTGAGGATGATAGACGAATCAAGTTTCCTCGAATCACAGTTTTGTGTGCTTCCCACAACGTTAAGGAAGAAACATCGTCTGTATCATTAGAGGAGATGTAATCAGATAACATTTGCTCTATTGACTGTTTGTGAGATGGATGGGTTAGCAAGGTATCGTTAATATTCCAATTGGTATCATGGGATCTGGGTATAGTTGAGGCAAGGGTGGTAAAAACAGCACAATGATCAGACCATGGTAATGGGACGATTTTGGATGAGAGTATTTCTGGTAAAATACTAGATGGAACAAAGATATGATCAATGCGAGAGAAAGATTTGTGTGGGTACGAGTAATGTGTATAGCGCCTATTGGTAGGATTTAGTTCTCTCCATGTGTCTACTAATTTGTGTGTTGAAAGCAGGGGTTGTAGGGTCATCTTGGCAGAATTCGTATTAGGTGTAATCGGGAATTTGTCTAGGAAGGGGAATACGGTAGCATTGGAGTCTCCACAAATGACTAATGTGCCAAATTTATGGGTATCAATAGTTTGAAAAAGGTGAGACATAAAAGCTAATGGTCGCTTGTTAGGGGCATAGTAGGAGACAACTGTAATTGGGGCGTCAGCAAGATAACCAGTAACCAAAATGTATCTACCTTCTGGATCATTCAGTTGCGACACTAGAGTAAATGGGGTGCTACGGTGAAAACCTATAAGGGTACCCCTTTGTTTAACAGAAGCTGAGGAAACATAATACTGCGGATAATTAGAAGATAGAAATTTCAGATGAGCCTTTTCTATAAAATGAGTTTCCTGCAAACATATAATATGTGCTTTTTTTGCATGAAAAGTGCGCATAGCTTTTGAACGTTTGTGGGGGATATTAAACCCTTGTACTTTTAAAGACAAAACATTTACAGGGGCCATGTCTGTGCAGTATTAGATACTATATAGATAAAGATATAACTTACTTCCAAGTATGAGATAATCACCTGGGGAGAGAGAGAAGTAAAGGGTGCAGGAAGGAAGAGAGTAAAATAAGAAGAGCAAAATCGATCAACCCTATTATAATAGCACATTAATGATAAGTAAAGTATATACTTTAAGTAAATATTATGTATGCTCCGTGAGGTTCCAGAACCATCGTCAGAGACCCGCATAATCCTAGCGGGTGTCTGAGGATGTTACAGGGGGCAGCAAGAAGTTCCTGAGGGAGGAGCATCACCGAAGGACCACGGGATTATATAAAGAAAATATATATTAACCGAAAGTCCGCTTTGTTGAAGGACCTAGATAAAAAATAAGAGAAAAAAAAATAATAATAATACATAGAAGCGGTTCTTTGTTCTATTAGTATAATTACTAATATAAGTGAAATAAGAGAATTGGGATTTAAAAAAAAAAAAAAAAAAAAAGCCTTGAGTTGCTACTGATACGCAAGGACTTAGTAAATACATTTGAAAAAGAATTTTGAGAGAAAAAAAAGTTTGTAGAAAGAAAGGTCAAGTTTTGGCAAAAAATTTCCGTATGAAAGTTAGAAAGTTTCGTGTAGATATTAGAGATTTTTAACTTCTCAACCAGCAATTAAAGCTGGGGGCAAGTAGAAGCAGGATGGATTAAATTAGTACATCAGTCCATAGAGTCCTCATTAGAGGGGGTTTGATTTTCAAAACGTCCTCTCTTGTTTAAGTGGTGTCGAGAAGAGGAAGAGGCTCCTGCAGAGGTTGTCGTGTCTTTTTGCTGAGGTGATCTTGAGGCCGAACGTCTATGGGGATGAATATTTAGAGTGGATTTGTCAGCGATGCCCATTTTGACCAAGGCAGATTGCAAATCTTCAGGAGATCTACAGGTGTATTTGGTTTCCAGAAATGTAATGTAAATCTTAGGGAAAAAGGAAATCCCCATTGGTATGCAATTTGATGCTGTTGTAGGATTTGTAACTGGGGCTTCAGTGCACGCCGTTTAGCGACTGTAAGAGGAGATATATCGGCAAAAAGCTGGTATGAATGACCCTGGAATTGCAGGGAGACTTTGTCCCTAGCAGTCGCCAATAATTGCTCTTTGGTTCTGTAATAGTGAAATTTAGCAATAATGTCTCTGGGTGGGCCATTTGCTTTGCGAGGGGCTAAAGCTCTGTGAACTCTATCAAGTTCTAGTCTTTCCAAGGGTATGCCTGGCTGTAATTCTTGAAATAGGGCTGTTATGGTGGCTGGTAGATCAAGGACTGTCTCAGGAATTCCTCTAATTCTCAGGTTCGACCGTCTGTCCCTATTTTCCTGCTCTTCTAAACGTGACTGTAAAAAAAGATTCTCCTCCTTTAAATTTTCAAGCTCTGAGGTATTTTGTGATGTAAGGCTATCCAGGTCATCCACTCTGATTTCTAACTCAGCAGTTCTTTGGCCCAGCTCCCTAATCTCTTTAGTCAGTTTGTCAGTAATTCTGTCAGAAGTTTTCTTTAAGGCTTTGTGTAACATGGTTTCAAATTTTTTAAACATATCTGCATTCGTTTCTAGCTGAATTACCTCAGCATCTGAGTCTGAGCCTGAGCCTGCCGTTTCTTCTGTAGCCTGTGAGGGAGCTGTTTTACATCTCTGTGCTGTAGCCTGTGAGGAGACTGCCGCCACCATCTTCAGCACCTGCCTGGCCGGCGCTGTTTTAGTAAGGGACGCTTTACTTTTTGGTTTAGTGCCCCTCAGAACCATTGTTTATTCACCTGTGGTCTAGGTGGAGCTTGTGGAAATGTTTTGTGCCGTTAGCGGAGCCGCTGGGACCCGTAGTCCTCCGGTTCTGTCCTCCCACGGAGCGGAGCTCTAAGCTGAGACATCCTCCCGCTCAGGCATCCGCGCATGCGCCCCGTAATTACAATTTTTGATCTAATATTTCACAGTAGGGCTTGTTCCTGCGCCCAACAAGAATATCTGTGAGGGGTTACAATGTTGTGGCACCACCACCACCACTAAAGGCCCAATTTTTCTGCCCCTGTTTAACAGGGGCATGTAATTACAATTCTTGATATAATATTTCACAACAGGGCTTGTTCCTGCTCCCACCAACTGTGAGGGCTTACAGTGTTCTGGTACCACCAACACCTAAGGCCCAATTTTCTGCAGAGTATATAGGACAGGCCGTATAGTATATATACTGCTCTTCAGAGTATATAGTCCCTGGGGGCCTGGGAGACTCCCACACCATTTTTTTTAAAATTTGGGTGTGGTGTTCCCCTTAATATCCATACCAGACCCAAAGGGCCTGGTAATGGACTTGGATGCATGCATTTTTTTTCAA